>JAULUF010000052.1:35000000-35160000 GCA_031834385.1 Semotilus atromaculatus | reverse complement strand
GGATCTCGTCACGGTATCTCTGTGCATTCAGAATGCCATCAATAAAATGCTCCTGTGTTCGTTGTCTATGACATACGCCTCCCCATACCACAACCCCACCGCCACCATGGGCCACTCCATCCACAATGTTGACATCAGCAAACCGCTCACCCACACGACACCACACACTCTGTCTGCCATCTGCCCTGTACAGGGAAAAGCGGGATTCATCCGTGAAGAGAACACCTCTCCAAAGTGCCAGACGCCATTGAATGTGAGCATTTGACCACTCAAGTGGGTTACGGCGACGAACTGCAGTGAGTGCAGATGAGGACGACGAGCATGAGCTTCCCTGAGACGGTTTCTGACAGTTTGTGCAGAAATTCTTTGATTATGCAAACCGATTGTTGCTGCTGCTGTCCGGGTGGCTGGTCTCAGATGATCTTGGAGGTGAAGATGCTGGATGTGGAGCTCCTGGGCTGGTGCGATTACATGTGGTCTGCGGTTGTAAGGTTGGATGTACTGCCAAATTCTCTGAAACGCCTTTGGAGACGGCTTATGGTAGAGAAATTAACATTTCACGGGCAACAGCTCTGGTGGACATTCCTATAGTCACCATGCCAATTGCACACTCCCTAAAACTTGCGACATCTGTGGCATTGTGCTGTGCGATATGCACACAATCAACAACCTGATCAACTCTATGTGAAGGAGATGTGTTGCACTGCGTGAGGCAAATGGTGGTCACACCAGATACTGGCTGGTTTTCGGACCCCCCCCCAATACAGTAAAATTGCACATTTTAGAGTGGTCTTTTATTGTGGACAGCCTAAGGCACACCTGTGTAGTAATCATGCTGTCCAATCAGCATCTTGATACGCCACACCTGTGAGGAGGATGATATTCTCGGCAGAGGAGAAGTGCTCACTAACACAGATTTAGACAGATTTGTGGACAATATTTCAGAGAAATAGGCCTTTAGTGTACATAGAAAAAGTCTTAGATCTTTGAGTTCAGCTCATGAAAAATGGGGGCATAAACAAAAGTGTTGTCTTTATAATTTTGTGCAGTGTATATATATATACACTACCGGTCAAAAGTTTTAGATCAGAAAGATTTTTTTATGTTTTTAAATGAAGTCTCTTCTCTCTTCCGGCAAAAGGGGGTCCAACCCGTTACTAGCATGGGGTACCTAATAAAGTGGCCGGTGAGTGTATATTCACATAGAAAACAGCTGTTTTAAATTGTAATAATATTTCACAATATTACTGTTTTTTTTGTATTTTTTTTTATCAAATAATTGCAGCCTTGGTGAGCAAAAGAGACTTCATTTAAAAACATAAAAAATCTTACTGATCTAAAACTTTTGACCGGTAGTGTATATATACACAGTATATATATATATATATATATAAAATATTAGCCTAAAGCAACATTCTCACTGACATTTGCTGAGACAAAGCAACTGTAAACATGCTTGTCAAAATGGTCGAAAAAAAGACACATGTATTATTTTACTATTGTTAAAAGCTTGATAGAAAAAAAAGCTGATATGGTAATTATATATTGTGCATCACTATGTATAGTCTATTTGTTATCACTAACAGTCTATTTGAAAAGTGTTGGGCCAACACTGTTATAATGCAAGAAATAAAAACTCTTTCTGCCTGAACCTTCAGACTAAACAACAACAATCTGACGACAATTTAGACACTTCAGAACTACAGCACTGTGACCCACACACACACACACACACACACACTAAGAAAGAGGAGGAATGTAATTGGATCTCTCTTGTCCATTTAGTTTGACAGAACCAGTCCTGTAAGCCCGACGCTCTCAGTGATTTACAGTAGTTTCAGTGTCGCCTCCTCATGCCTGACGGATTATCCCTCGCTGAGCACACACTGTGAGCAGGACATCTGAGACCACGCCGGACACACACACCTCTCTTCAATATCTGCTCGGTGTAGCCATGAGAAAACAACACAACAAAAGCAAAGCGGAAGACGATTGTAACCTTGACGTTTGTAAGGCTGTTAAAGCAGTCGTGGAGACTCTACATGTTTAACTAATCGTCCAAGAACCGGCACACTTCCAGCACTGATTGTTATATAGAAATATACGTTTATTAATGTGGACTGATATAGTTATATCAATGCTGATATCTTAGAGAGCAGGACCAACGAGTTTATATCTAAACTCGGAACTACGAGAAAAAAAAAAGGTCCGAATTGTGGGACAAAAATGCTAAATTACTTTTTTATTTATTTCATGGCTAAAACAAGCTTTCATAAATAACACAGGCTGCAATTAAATGTCTATTTATTATATTTGTGTAACACGTTCTGTTTTGGTTGGGTTTCTGAGCTGGTTTGCCTGTGTTCCCTAGTTAGTTTCCTCAGTTGTGAATTAGTTCCACACACCTGTGTGTGTTCAGTTGATTACGCTCCTGTATTTAAGCCCTGCGTTACACTGTCCAGTGTTGTTTGTCAAGCCTGGTTATTTCCAGAGCTTCTACATGTTCCTTGTGGAGTTTCCTATTAAAAACTCATTTTGTTATCCTTTGTGATCATGCGCTGACAATTACTCTCTCTCAATTACATTTAATACATTGAAAATAAATATATAAATAAATCACATTGAAAATAAATATAAATTGAACTGAAATCTGTAATATAAACTGATTTATACTTTATATAGCAACTTCTTGATTATTTAATCCAATTATAGAATCTAACAAATTTCCATGGCAATATAACTTGTAACAATAATTTCCACATCTTTTTTAGAACTATACTTTCTTTATTAATTATTACATGCAGAGTCATTGCTGAAGGCTGTAACTTTGGCATCATGTTGATTTTGATCAACATCTGTCTTTCTGTTATTTTTTACCCTTGAGGACTGAAAAGCTGAACTAAGGGTCAGAGAAAGCGTGAAATGGCTGTAAAAGAAAGCCGACCACCACCCAAAAAAGAGTCAATGATAACCAGTGCATGATATCACCACATTCATTTAGTGTCAATAGCATTCAGACGATCTGCTCTGAGGAGAAATATTTGATCAAACTAAGATCTCTTGTTTTGTTCTCCGTTGAATCTCATTTTTGTCTGTATGAGAATTATACAATTATACAATACACAAATGAGATTTTAAAATATCTTATTAGATCTCTTACCAATAAAAATATATAAGCAATGTTTAAAATACTCAAAGAAGACACCATATAAAATCTGTGTACATCAATACAGTAAAATGATCAGATTTTGTGAGAAAATCTTAATAATACATCAATCAGTTTTAATGAGTTTGTTTTGCACTAGAAACCAAAATATTTGGGGATTTTTATTGAGCTCCACTGTTCAAATAACATATTGCGACATAAGAAATTATAGCAACGTCTTAGCAAAATCCAGTGTTTCTAAGTAAACAAGCACACAGGCGTACACACACACACACACACACACACACACTGTAACGAGTGGTTGATCTTACTTGTTGGTGTGTGTGGAGGTGTCCTGTAGATCTTCAGGATCGAACAGCTGCGATCCCTTCAAACCCAACTCCTCACAACCCTTCAGGAAGAGCGCCACATTATCCTAAACACACACACACACACACACACACACACACACGTGAGCGGATCCTGCATGAATGCAGTGCCAGGACTAAATGCACACACACACCGTTAAAGAGCAAGAGGGGAGGCAAACCGACGCCAGTGGTTTTGGGCACCCACTGCCTGTCTCTCTCTCTCTCTCTCTCTCTCTCTCTCGCTCTCTCCTCTCTCTATCTCTCTCTCTCTCTCTCTCTCCCTCCTCCTCTCTCTCTCTCGCTCTCTCCCTCTCTCTCTCTCTCCCTCTCAGCAAGCTTATACTGTTGATTGCACGCTCTACCTCAGGTGCAGGAATGTCTCTCTCTCTCTCTTTCAGGTGACTCTGGGTCTTTTGTTGAAGTATGCAACCTGAGTTGTGTTATCCGCTCTGTTCCTCTCTCCTCTGGTTCCCAGCTCCAGTGAAAGGCCCCGGACCCCTCCCTTCAGTCTCTCTCTCTCTCTCTCTCTCAAGCGGACCTGGAAGGGTGGCACAGTTTCCTGCCCCTAGTGATTGTTGTCACTCTGTTGTTTTGCAGGGACACAACTTTTTATCTCACGCCCATGTGTGTAAGAGAGAGAGAGAGAGAGAGAGAAGAGAGAGAGAGAGAGAGAGAGAGAGAGAAAACTCCAGCTCAATCACAACAGCAGCAAAGTATGTAACAGCCTGTCACAAACTACGGGAGTCAGCCAGTGGACAAAACTGAAGTCTGAATGTTGGTTCAAAAGTGTGTTTTTTATTTAGTTTTTTTATTTTAAATTTTTTTATTTTGATATATAAATGTATTCATGCATTTGTTTATTGATTAATTTTATTGATTATTTGCTCATTGCCTATGTAATGGCCAATGCTTTGGCAATACTGTACAAGTCATGCCAATAAAGCTCATTTGAATTGAATTGAATTGAGAGAGAGAGAGAGAGACAGAGAGAGAAGAGAGAAGAGAGAGAGAGAGAGAGAGAGAGAGAGAGAGAGACACCTGCCCCTAGAACTAAACCAGGCTCCTTTCTACACAATAATAACAATCACATATAGACAAATATAAAAGCAACATTTCAATGTTGTCACAGTGTTGCAGAGGTTTGCAGTACCGCTCCCCAGTCTGAGGTTTTGTCAGCTGAACCCAGAGGTTTAATTATTTAGTGCCTGCTGAGATTTTAAGTCCTGTAATATAGTCAGTGGGTCCAAAAGTCTGAAACCACCTTGAAAATATGGGATTTTCATTTAAACCTGGAAACAAAGAAATATTTAAGATTCTGGACTATTTCTAGGTCACTGATTAAATGAGTCAATTTGTGCCATTGATCATGTGACTTTGTACAGACGGATCGTTCTCAAATTATGCTTGAAGAACATGATCATCAGGTTTTGTTCATATCACATTGTCATTAAAACAAAAAATGGACATACAAATTCATATGTGGAACATTATTAGGCTTGTTCATCATATTTTATGCTTGAGTGGAGGCCCTCCTGTCACCTACCAACACTCTTTACCATTCCAATACAATACAATACAATATTAGAATAAGGTTTGTGTGTGCTCTTTTACAGTCATATGATTGTCACACATATCTGAAAGATAACATTTCTTCCACAGTAGCTGTGGTGAATGAAGCACACGACGACGGGAGTACAATAACAACATACTTTTAATATAACACTTAGGAAAACTAAGGAGAATCAGAATACACAGCCACTTTTATAAACGAGAATGGACAAAGGAACACACAGAAACTATTTTAGAAAATAAATGCATAACTAATCAGTCAGTAACTAAGGAGACTAATGAGAACTCAAACTGAACATGAACGTGACATACTGCTCCGGGAGTGGGAGTGCGGGTGCTTTGAGGAAGGACAAGGAGTAGGCGAAGTGCTGGCGAAGGGCTGGCCAATGATGGAGATACAAGCAGACAGTGGCACAGGCGGCGGGAGGAGCCAGGAGCAGGCCGACGGAGACATCCTACGGCAGGAGGAGCCAGGAGCAGGCCGACGGAGACATCCTACGGCGGGAGGAGTCAGGAGCAGGCCGACGGAGGCATCCTACGGCAGGAGGAGCCAGGAGCAGTCCCACAGAGACATCCTACGGCAGGAGGAGTCAGGAGCAGGCCGACGGAGACATCCTACGGCAGGAGGAGCCAGGAGCAGGCCGACGGAGACATCCTACGGCAGGAGGAGCCAGGAGCAGGCCGACGGAGACATCCTACGGCAGGAGGAGTCAGGAGCAGGCCGACGGAGGCATCCTACGGCAGGAGGAGCCAGGAGCAGTCCCACAGAGACATCCTACGGCAGGAGGAGTCAGGAGCAGGCCGACGGAGACATCCTACGGCAGGAGGAGTCAGGAGCAGGCCGACGGAGGCATCCTACGGCAGGAGGAGCCAGGAGCAGTCCCACAGAGACATCCTACGGCAGGAGGAGCCAGGAGCAGGCCGACGGAGGCATCCTACGGCAGGAGGAGCCAGGAGCAGTCCCACAGAGACATCCTACGGCAGGAGGAGCCAGGAGCAGGCCGACGGAGACATCCTACGGCAGGAGGAGTCAGGAGCAGGCCGACGGAGACATCCTACGGCAGGAGGAGCCAGGAGCAGTCCCACAGAGACATCCTACGGCAGGAGGAGCCAGGAGCAGTCCCACAGAGACATCCTACGGCAGGAGGAGCCAGGAGCAGGCCGACGGAGACATCCTACGGCAGGAGGAGCCAGGAGCAGTCCCACAGAGACATCCTACGGCAGGAGGAGCCAGGAGCAGGCCGACGGAGACATCCTACGGCAGGAGGAGCCAGGAGCAGGCCGACGGAGACATCCTACGGCGGGAGGAGCCAGGAGCAGGCCGACGGAGACATCCTACGGCAGGAGGAGCCAGGAGCAGGCCGACGGAGACATCCTACGGCAGGAGGAGCCAGGAGCAGGCCGACGGAGGCATCGTACGGCAGGAGGAGCCAGGAGCAGGCCGACGGAGACATCGTACGGCAGGAGGAGCCAGGAGCAGGCCGACGGAGACATCGTACGGCAGGAGGAGCCAGGAGCAGGCCGACGTAGACATCGTACGGCAGGAGGAGCCAGGAGCAGGCCGACGGAGGCATCCTACGGCAGGAGGAGCCAGGAGCAGGCCGACGGAGACATCATACGGCAGGAGGAGCCAGGAGCAGGCCGACGGAGACATCCTACGGCAGGAGGAGCCAGGAGCAGGCCGACGGAGGCATCGTACGGCAGGAGGAGCCAGGAGCAGGCCGACGGAGACATCCTATGGCAGGAGGAGCCAGGAGCAGGCCGACGGAGACATCCTACGGCAGGAGGAGCCAGGAGCAGGCTGACGGAGGCCCAGAGCTCAGCCTGGATGGGAGACCTCATGAGAAAACCAGGTTGCTGCTGGAAGAGGTGTTATGAGGCCAGCAGGGGGCGCTCACCCTGTGGTCTGTGTGGGTCCTAACGCCCCAGTATAGTGATGGGGACACTATACTGTCAAAGAGCACCGTCCTTTGGATGAGATGTTAAACCGAGGTCCTGACTCTATGTGGTCATTAAAAATCCCAGGATGTCCTTCGAAAAAAAAAAAGACTAGGGGTGTAACCCCAGCCAAATGAAGATCTAAATCTAAGAGACAAAGAGACACAAAGAAACAAAACATCGACAGACACATGACAAACATACAGCACCCAGCAGACTCTCCATCCTAGACAGCCGCTCATGAGTGAACACAGGTCCCAGCACTACTACCAGCCTCTGCTCACTGCTCAGGGATCTAGCAATCACATCAGTCTTTCAGAGCCAGATAGTTGACGATCAGCAAGCCAAGAAAAGCCTCTCCTAACTCATAAACAAATCCAGGGACTAATCCTTCCCTGGAAGTGCTCATTGGAGCCAGTTTCAGGACAAATACACCACTTTGTTTCCCGCTGGAATGATAAAAACCTGTTCACCCTGATCCCGGATGGTGTGCAGCAGCCAAACACAGAGTAAAATGAGTAAAAAGTTCAGTTGCTACCTTCAATTTGTAATTATAAATAAATTGACTGTACAAATCATTTCGATTTGCATTATATAAACAAGTTCAATCTTACATGGCCAGTGATCTGTGGATAGTAGCATCCTGAGAAGTGTGTCCTTATATGACCCAATATAACGTTGTTATAGTAAAGTAGTCCTCACATGATTTGCAGCACTAATCTGACATTAATTCGATCTAAATTAATAATTAGTTATTACTCCATCACCATCATTAACCACAGTTCACGTGGTTCAAACAATGTCTGCAAAAGTCTTGATTAGACAGTTCATTTCTCCAACATATGACGATAGCTAAGCAGCAAATTGTGTTGTTGTAGGAGTACAACCAAAATAACTGAATGTTGTCCTATGTGTAGATGGCAGGAGTTGTTTCTTGGGCATTAGTTCTGCAATTATTATCCTGCTAACTTATAGTACATTAATGTGATTTAAGGTGCTGTACTGCATAGCTCTGTTTATGAGAAACTAGCTACTTGCGGCTCACTGCTAACATCACTGATATATTAGAATAGACAGTGAAACATTGAATAACTGATAATATTGAAGAACAATGTTAAACTCTTGTAGTGGTTCAGTGGCAGACAGTTACTCCTGTTGCTGTTACACACAGCTGGCATGTGCTGGACCCAGAACACGGTAAAGCCAGATGGAGATGTGCCAAGTACACTACAAGTACACTACACTACAAGTACACTACAAGAAACGTGTTTCCACTCATCCATTCTGCTTCACGTTGGGAATGGAGATATCCGTCTGCTTTAGTTTGGAACGGTTCAGATCCTTCAGAAGGACAGAAATACAATGAACTGATGAACACATGTTAACAGTGTCAAAGCTGAAAGTCACCAGCATTTCAACATGTGCAATAACTTCCTCCCTATTCTGGTCCCTCCATCCCTACAGCCTCCCGGCCAGGAACAACATGCAAACAATGCGCTGACACCTGCAGAAAAAGGACCTGGTGAGCAGATATAAAGGAATAGTTCACTTTTAATAAACTTTTGCTGATAATTTCCTCACCCCCATGTCATCCAAGATGTCCATGTCTTTCTTTCTTCAGTCGAAAAGAAATGAAGGTTTTTGATGAAAACATTCCAGGATTTTTCTCCATATAATGGACTTCAACAGGACCCAAACGGTTCAAGGTCCAAATGACAGTTTCAGTGCAGCTTCAAAGGGCTTTAAATGACACCAGACGATGAATAAGGGTCTTATCTAGCGGAAGCATCGTCAAATAAATACAAAAGTTTAAGTTTTATAAGCACAAATGCTGGCCTTTCTCTGTTCTGTGATGCGCGTTCGTGACTCACGTAATACACAATTACGTTGAAAAGGTCACGCGTCGGCGGAAGTACCGAGTCAGTGTTTACGAATGTGAGGAAGGAGGACCATATACTGTACACATATTCAAATGTCTTTGTGTCAGTTTATCGTTTAAATGCCCATTTCGTGTGCGTATCCTGGGTGTTTTAATATTAAAAAGGCTAAAAGAACATTTTCGTCAGGACAGAAGCGTGACCTTTTCAACGTAATTGCGTATTACGTGAGTCACGAACGCGCATCACAGAACAGAGCAAGGCCAGCATTTGTGCTTATAAAACTGAAACTGTTTTATTTATTTGTGAAATGCCGATGGTTTGTCTAGATAAGACCCTTATTCATCGTCTGGTGTCGTTTAAAGCCCTTTGAAGCTGCACTGAAACTGTCATTTGGACCTTGAACCGTTTGGGTCCTGTTGAAGTCCATTATATGGAGAAAAATCCTGGAATGTTTTCATCAAAAACCTTCATTTCTTTTCGACTGAAGAAAGAAAGACATGGACATCTTGGATGACATGGGGGGAGTAAATTATCAGCAAAAGTTTTTTTTAAAGTGAACTAATCCCATAAGCTCACTGGAGAAACAGCAGAAGCTGAAGAGGACGGAGGGAACGGACACTCGACGCAACAGCAGAGCCTTTAGAAAACATCTTTCTTGTAGTTTTAAAATATGACTTTAAATGCAAACTTTTCAGATGTTTCCAACATAACGTCTGCAAATAATATGGTTGCTATAACCATATGTGAGATTTATGGATGTGTTCGGTTTGATCTTACTGTTAAGAGAATTGAAACGTTTGGCAGAACCTTTGAAGATCTCTTGAAGCGATGTGCTGAGATTATTTACCCAGTTCATTTTAATTAGGATTGATAACTCTTGGCTATTCTGATAAGAGCTTGAGAACATCCATCTATTCAAGTTCCTTATGAACACACTGACAACATCTCGAAAACATCCCAGGTATGCGCTTCAGGAAATAAAACACTGCTGCATTACAGGAGTTTATGCAAAATGAACAACAAGCCACGACGAACCGGAGAGCCCCGAACTGTAGACTATGGAGCAGTGCGTCTAAGACTCATTAACACAAAACAACACCGGAAAGGGAAGGGGGAGTTAACCGGTTTTATTTTGATGAAGGAGATAACAGATTAAAGTATGTTTGTGCAATTTGCACTTGACAATTGCTTTACACTTCAAGTGCCAAAAAGACCTGGCACCAATTCATTATTTCAGAAGATGACAGACTTGAGTCTGTCTGAAAATGCAATGATTGCAATAATTCATGCTGTGGCATTATGTTCTGAAATGCTTCATGTTGTGTCAGAATCTCCCGGGCCGCACAACAGACACATCTGCAATGTTGCGTAATTTCCCTTAAAGCTAAAATCTTTCAATAAATGGATTAAAGGCAACCACAGTAATATCTGCCCAGAATGCTTTGTAATCCATTTAATTTATTATCTGACAACAAAATCACCCCAGTAAGTAAGATGCCAAACACATATTAAAATAAACGGGAAAACAGGATTCCTCTTAAGACTTTAGTCACAATTGATCCAGCAGCATTTGTTGCTAAGTTAACAATCCTCTAATATAAGCATAAAAATACAAATATTGGGCTGATGTATTACATTGGGTAAAATATTTTATTTTTAATTAGATTCGAATTGATATCTTTCAGTGTCCAATATATTATTCACTGGAACATTAATTTTACATTATCATTGTCAAGAATATATTTGCTTTCACTGGTTTTCTTTTTTTCCATTTTTTTTATTTTGATCCAGTGTTTGTAGCAAAGTTAAAATGTCATGATTATTTCAAGATCTAAACAATCATCTGCTGCAAGGGACGATTTGCCATGTTTCATATTTCATATCAGTAATGGCAACTAGAAAACTTGTAATTATCTGTTATTGTTACTGATGGAGAGATTCTGTTTTATAGCGAGTGGATCTCTGAGTGAGTGAGTGAGTGGAGGCGGGGCTCATTTGCATATTTATAGAACCGTGTATACTAAATGAGGAAAGGGTGTCAAGTTACATTCAAGAGATTTTAAGCTATGAAGACTTTTTTTTCCAAGGAAAAATGCTTACATATGTATTTTTTTGGGATCAAATGTGAGTTTTAAGGGATACAATTATTGACTACAGGGGGACTTTAAACAATATAACACAAGGAGCTGTGCTGATATAAATATTGAGTAACTTTTGACATATACTGTATTGCATGTGTGTTTTTGCTCCAACAACAAAAAAATCTAAATGGTCACAGCTGAATTACCCGGTATGTGTCTCTAAGAAACGCGTTTTGTTTCTTAAAGCTGTAATATTGATAGCTAGCTATTGAAATTGGTCCTGCAGTCCAAATTCAAAATATTGGACAGAATTGTTTTCCCGGCCTCCTCCTCAGGCTCGACGCTCACGTGGGTTACCAGATTGAGAATATGCAACAGAAAAGAGGCCAATTGACCCATCGCAGGGAGTTTGATTGACAGGCGATCTGACCAATCATAATCCGCCATCCGCCGAATCCGCCATTTTTGTCCGACAAAGCAGTCAGGAGAGTTAGTAGATTAATGTTGGAGGATTTGAACGTGAAAGACGGTGTACTGACGTCTTTCCGCGGTTAAAACAACATTCCTTCTGATGTTCATTCACGTTTATTTGATGCTATAAATGAACTAGAAGGAAGAGATGATCGTTCACGAGCGGCTTTAACTGAGCGATCTGTCACAACACATTAAAGAGCCACAAAACGGTATTTACTGTTTAAATTTCGTTTAAAAAAAAAGACCAGATTTGAAAGTTGAGACTTTGTTTCATATCAAAAGTCAGCTGGTCTGTCCTGTCTCAGTGTGTGTCAGTGTCTCTGCTCCGCGGTGTATTGTTCACTGCGTGAGAACGTGTGTGGCGTGAGAGGGGCGTGGCTTGTCGGACATAGCAACAGTAACTAAAGGTCTTTGCGAACGCTCAATTGACTGTGGAAAGCGGAAACAGTCCGCAATAATTTTTTTTTATTTAGAGAAACAGGGACAGCGCACAATAAACATTAACCTCAAAGGGAGAGATGCATATACCAGGTTTTAGCTCAAGAGCTAATTTCCAGCCGTAGTCCCTGGGCAGGCTGATATATAACAAAATACATAATACAACATACACACATGAACAATGAAATTTACATTGACCAAATAAATAATAATAAAGAAATAAAATCTTCACATGCATAACATCAGTTACATGTGGGTGCAATTTTGATTTGACAAAAGCCATTTCTTTGCCAGACGTGAGAACGTATAAAAGTGTGTGCCTCTTATCAGCTCTACACGTTCCACTGGCGACAAGAAAAAGCACAGTTTCCAAATGCTGTCCTGCGTTTAGGGATCCTGCATCCGCCTCGCACTGTAGATCTAGTGGCTCGAGCTGTTGTCTCAGAGCCCAAAGATATAAACTCTTTTAGTGGAGGAGCAGCATTGTCATAGATGATCTTATACATCAGACACAGGTTTGTGTGGATTTTCAGGTTTTCAAAACTGAGAAATGCGTATTTTACGAGGATATGACAGTGAAGAAATCCTCTAGCTTTCTTATCGTGAATCTTTAAAGAACTTTTATATAATGACTCAAGTGGCCTGAGGGCAGATTTACAAGCCTGTGACCAACTTGTCATACAATAAAGAAAGTGTGGAACAATCGTTGCATTTAGATAGGCTCCTGAGGCCTCGATTGTAAGAGAATTTCGAATGTGTCTGAACTGTGCCATATTCAATTTGATTGTATTTGATAACTTTTTTATATGCTTTTTAAAGCCTAAATTTGGTTCCAATATGACACCTAAATATTTTACCTGATCTGGATTTGAGATGATTTGTCCATCAATTAAGATCTTAGTGTAATTTTGTATTTTATAACGATTTGTAAAAAACATCGACACAGTCTTATCTAGATTTAAGGTGAGTTTTACAGCCACAAAGAAACTTCATCTCTTTGGTCAGTTTATGAGCGACTTCTTCCACAGTTTTACCATGTGCATATAGCACCGTATCATCTGCATACATAGTGATTTTACTCTTACATAAAGTTGTCAGATCATGTATGTATAATGTAAACAGCAGGGGGCCCAGAATGGACCCTTGTGGCACTCCCATTCTGCAGGGTCTTAACAATTATTTGGTATTGTCGACCGCAACACATTGTTGTCTGTTATTAAGATAAGATTTAATCCATGCTATTGTGTTTGTGTCAAGAGAAAAAATCAGATAGTTTGCTGATGAGAAGCTGGTGATTAACTGTATCTTTCTCAAGTCCAGAAAAGACCACCCCTACCACACCTCCACAGACTGGATTTGATGTCTTCTAGTAAGTAGCACCATGCAGACTCTGTGGAGTATCTTTTCCTAAACCCAAACTGGCAGGGATGTAATGCATCACCACCTTCTCAAAGATCTTGGAGACGGCTGGTAGGATACTAATAGGTCGGTAGTTTGACACACAGAGCTTATCTCCTGACTTGAAAATTGTCTTGACTACTGCTTTTTTCAACGCCAGAGGAAAATTGTTTTAATTTATTGATTGATTCACAGCTATTGTTGTCAGGTGATTTATCCATGTTTTAATATGCCTCTGGTCATAGAGCTTTTTAGATGGATGAGGGTTTTTGGGTCATGTCGAATCTGCCATCTCTGACCCAGTTCGTTTGCTGGCTCCCATGGCTGTAATACGCTGTGTTTCCCACTAACTGGCAACCCGGGTGTCGAAATACTATTGGGTGAATTTGTAGTGGGCGGAGTCACAGACCAAAACAAAAACAGACATTACGACATGGAACGCACATTTTAAAGTAGAATAACTTGCTGAAGCAGTTTTTCAGAGAAAAAAGTATGTGAACTCAGCATGTTTTTCTAAATATCAGCAAACATATTATGGTATTTTAATGCTTTAGTCAAATAAAATGAATACATACATCAATGAAAAAGCAGTTATCAAATTGGTTGAGAGAATGATTCAGTGATTTGGATGACTCGGCATTTTTGAACAAATACGTTGAATGGATGATTCAGTGAATCTCTCCTGATTGAATCAGTGTTTCTGAAAGAATTGATTCAGTGAATGATTCAAATAAACACAGTCACTTGTCTCCAACTACTGTCACCGCAAGAGTGAGGGTAAGCTATTCTGATTCAACATGAATTTAACACAATAATAATGTGCTCCGATAAATCATTTAGAATAAACACGGCAAAATTCCATAAAAAAAAAGAATTGTCCATTTCGGTGGACAATTCACGGTGACTTAAATATATTGTAATAATGTTGCTGTCAACCATTAGCAACATCTTTTGCAGTGTGCATATGATTGAAGGGTTACAAATTTAAGAATATGTTTAATTTAGGTTCCAATACCAAAGTATAAACTGAGAATGTTCTGTTTGTTGAATTTAGCATTTCAGGTTAGGATGGTAATGATATCAGCTGTGAAATAGTTTCCAGCAAGATAATCTGTTTTTCTGTATTTGTCAGATTACTGATACTCGTAATTGCTTTTTCCTGACATTCCTGTTTCCCTCTATTTTAAGCAGATTACTGAAACTCTTGGTCCTGTTATTGAGTCTCACTGTATGAATAGTTATGCTGATTGGATTAGGATTGGTAACACTCTCAGTCTAGAACTGGTTTCCAAAACCTGTTTACGTCATTTACATGCTTTGTAAGTCCCTCCCCTTATAATGTTATAAATTGCAAGGAAACGTTTTCCTTAGTTAGACTCGAAACGATCTTGTAAAAGACTACAGCAACGCCAGCTTGTGTGCTAAATAAAGAACCTGCTTAAGATACAAACCCGAGTCTCCTGGTCGCTTCTGAGTTTTCTACACTTTACAAGAAAACAGATCACAACATGATGCATACATTAGGTATCCAGATAGGCGACAGATTATAGTTCGGAGCAGAGTTAATGTAATGCAAACACAAGAGATCTTGTCTGATGCATTCCAGGGCTTTAATGTGCAATAAGATATTGCGGTGTAATTGTATCTGTGGGATCACAGCGAGACATGGGGGAAACCAGGCCGAGAGCGATAGAGAGAGAGAGCTTTGAGGAATGCTGGTGTGTAATTACCCATGCCTGTTCCTGTTAGAGCCGGAGCAGGGGTGGGCGGCCCAGCCAAACCAAACTTCCTCCAGAACACTCGAAGCGCTGGCTGATTAACACCTGTTATTCTCACAATGTCTTCCTTCAAACTCTTAATAGGTTTTCTATTATGCCTGAGTCTCCGCCCTCTCTAGTGCACACTTGTTTTCATTCACTCAGAGAAGCGCACGGGACTCGCACTGATGTCAGAGGACAAAAGGAGGTGGAGAATGAAAGAACACCCTTAAAGAAAACAAGAGGTGCATTCATTAGCCGAAGCCTCAGCGTGATGTTAACCCAATATAGGCTTTGACATTTTGACTGTTATCCGCAGCTGAACTGGAAGCACACGCATGCAGGCGACGGCCGTAAAGCTTTGGCAACATCACGCTACCAAACCTGTGCATGAAGCACCTCGAGAAGATTCATCAGATTCCCACATTTACATTTGAGTCATAGAGAGTCTGAGAGGCATCACTGAGAAACTGCATCCTAACAGCAAAATGATTTACTTTTGCTTTTATATACTGAGCGATAAAACTGATTTACCATATTTCAGAAGGAAAACATCTCGGTTACGTATGTAACCCTAGTTCCCTGAAGGAACGAGACGCTGCGTGAAAACGCTGTGGGAACGCCCCCTGGCGTTGTGCTTCGTGAAGCGCGTATGGAATCAGCCCCAATGGCGAGACGGAACATCATATGCGGGTGACGTCATCGACCAGGAAACTATAAAGCACCCCTAGATCACAGCCGCGATAGCTTCTGAAAAGTCTGAAGCAAGTCGCTCGCAGGAATGCCGGGAGTATGGCAACGCCACGCAGCGTCTCGTTCCTTCAGGGAACTAGGGTTACATACGTAACCGAGACGTTCCCTATCAGGAACTCGAGCTGCGTGAAAACGCTGTGGGAACGCTAATACCCACGTCGCCATAAGAGCAAGTGACCGACTGTGTGAATTAGGAAGCACATTCAGACGAGAGCACCTGCGCCCCAGGAGTGGAGCTAAGGTCAAGGTTGTAAAACCGGACAAATGTATGTGGTGAGGACCAGCCAGCCGCATCACAGACATCATGGAGAGAAACTCCAGACAACAAGGCTTTGGAAGCCGCCATACTCCTAGTAGAGTGGGCTCGAACAGCCAAAGGTGAAGGCTGACCAGCCGACTCATAAGCAAGTGAGATAGCCTCGACCACCCACTTGCTCATTCTCTGCTTAGACACTGGAGACCCCTTCTTAGGTGGTCCAAAACAAACAAACAACTGTTCAGATTTCCTCCACAGGGCAGCTCTGTGGACATAAGCGTCTAGAGCCCGAACAGGGCAGAGCAGATTGAGTTTTTCCTGATCCGATGACGTGAACGGAGGAGGACAGAAGGCCTGCAAGACTATAGGTCTGACCACATTAGTAGGAACCTTAGGGACATAACCTGGCCTAGGATGGAGAAAAGCTTTTACCATCCCAGGTGAAAATTCCAAACACGAGGGAGAAACCGACAGAGCCTGAATATCTCCAATCCTTTTGAGAGATGAAATAGCGAGGAGAAAAATAGTTTTCAGAGTGACAAACTTGTCAGGAACTTCCTCAATAGGCTCGAAAGGAGCAAGGGAAAGACCCTCTAATACAATGGTCAAATCCCAAGTCGGCACCCTCGTGCGGACTACAGGCCTCAGCCTCAAAGTACCACGAAGAAATCTAGTTATGAGTGGGTGTCTCCCCAGAGATACTCCACTGAAAGGGACATGGTAAGCAGCAAGTGCCGCCACGTACACCTTTAGTGTGGAGGGGGATAACCCTGTAGAGAAACGCTCCTGCAGAAACTCTAGCACTGCACCCACTGGGCAGTTAACTGGGTCTAGCTGGTGTTCTCCACACCAAGAAGAGAAAAGTCTCCACTTCAGGGCATATAATTTCCTCGTGGACGGAGCTCTGGAGTGAAGGATGGTCTCAACAACCTCAGTTGAGAGACCAGCACCTACGAGCTGGGCCCCCTCAGAGGCCAAGCCCATAGTTTCCATAGTTCTGGGCGGGGGTGAAGGATCGACCCACTCGCCTGAGAGAGAAGGTCCCTCCTGATCTGAATCTCCAGAGGAGAGCCGTCGAGGAGAGATATAAGGTCCGCAAACCATACTCGGGCCGGCCAGTACAGGGCTACCAATAGTAGACTGACCCCGTCCCGGCGAACCCTCTCCAGAACTCCTGGGAGCAGAGCAATCGGGGGAAAAGCATACAGACGTGACCTCGGCCACGGCTGTACCATAGCGTCCAACCCCAACGGGGCTGGATGACTGAGAGAGAACCACAGTGGACAGTGTGATGTCTCCCTGGACGCAAATAGGTCTACCTCGGCACGACCGTACTGCATCCACAGGAGCTCCACCACCTCGGGGTGGAGTCTCCATTCCCCGGGCCTCGGCCCCTGCCTCGACAGGATGTCCGCTCCCTGATTTAAATACCCCGGGAGATAAATCGCCCTCAAAGAGAGGAGCTTCCCCTGGGACCATAGAAGGATCTGGCGAGCCAGCTTGTATAACGGGCGAGAGCGCAGACCCCCCTGATGATTTATATAAGAGACCACCGATGTATTGTCGGACCGGACAAGAACATGATGACCTCTCAGGTCTGGGAGGAAGTGTTTCAGAGCCCGAAACACCGCCAACATCTCTAGACAATTTATGTGCCATAATCGATGATGGTCCTGCCACAGACCCCGGGCTGGGCGACCACTCATGATCGCCCCCCAGCCTGTGAGGGAAGCATCTGTCGTTAGAGTAACACGACGACAAAGAGCACCCAGCACAGGACCCTGGGACAGAAACCAAGGATCCCTCCACATGACCAGAGCACGGAGACAACGGCGTGTAACTTTGATCGTGTGGAGGGGGTTTCCCCTCGGGGAGAACCCCTTGGTCCTGAGCCACCACTGTAACGGTCTCATGTACAACAGGCCGCAAGGTATAACGTTGGACGCTGCCGCCATGAGACCCAGCAGTCTCTGGTACTGCTTTACAGTGAGCAGCTGGCCTAGCTTTACATGATTTACTGCTGAGAGAATCGAGGTGATGCGGACAGGAGACAGGCGAGCCCGCATCACCACTGAATCCCATTATACCCCCAGAAAAGATGTCTTCTGTGATGGAGATAGAACACTTTTCTTGGCATTCAGCCTCAACCCCAATTTCTTGATGTGTGCGAGGACGACATCTCGATGCCGAACCGCTTGTTGCTCCGACTGAGCCAGAATCAACCAATCGTCGATATAATTCAGAACACGAATACCCTGGAGTCGCAGTGGAACCAGCGCTGCATCCATGCATTTCGTGAACGTGCGGGGAGATAAAGCTAGGCCGAACGGAAGAACCCGATATTGGTACGCTTCGCCCCCGAAAGCGAACCTCAGGAACTTCCTGTGTTGCGGAAGGATGGAAATGTGGAAGTATGCGTCCTTCAGATCTATCGTGACAAACCAGTCCTCGGATCTGATTTGTGACACGATCTGCTTCAGAGTGAGCATCTTGAACTTGAGCTTTGCTACTGAGCGATTTAACAGGCGCAGATCTAAAATTGGACGCAACCCCCCATCCTTCTTTGGAACGATGAAATATCGGCTGTAATAACCTGACTCCATACTGGGAGGAGGAACCCGTTCTATAGCCTCCTTTTGAAGGAGTGTTTTCACCTCTTGTTCCATTACCAGAGCCTGCTCGGGGCCCACCACGGTGGGCAGGACCCCGCTGAATCGAGGAGGACGAGACCTGAACTGAATGGCAAAACCTCTCTCTACCGACTGCAGGACCCAGTGAGATACTTCTGGAAGACTCTTCCACTCTGCCAGAAAATCTACTAAGGGTACCAGCCTCTCGAGGCTGGCCTCTGGAATATTTTGAGCAGCAGACACAGCGCCCTGTAACGGCGCACCGGCAGGGAACGACTGGTCTGACTGTTCTAAACCCCTCCTCAAAGGGGGCGAGCGTCCCTCGGGAACACACTCGCTGTGCCCGTCTACGCCCCGACACGAAGGCGGGGTTGGCAGATGGGACCCCTGAGGGCACAGAGAGAGAACAGGCACCGTCTGAAGCGGTGGACACCCTCCTCCCACGGTGGGGACTACCCTCAGTACCCTGACACCAGTGGCATCAGGACTTTTTCTTGGACGAAGCCTTCTTGGCCATAATAACTGTCCTCAGATCTGTTTTAGCGCCAGAAGGCTTCGCCTGAGAGTGCCGCGTCTGCTCCCATTGTTTAGGAGGAGCGCGAGACGCGACACTCTGCTTTTGTTGCGCCCGGTGTGAGGAGCTTGTCGACGGCTTGGTCTGCCCCCGCCCAGCAGACCCAGAGATGTGCACTTTTAGTGGGAGGAATTTCTGAAAGGCCGCAGCCTGTTTTTTTCTCTTCCTGAAATTTATCAATGACCGTATTTACTGCGTCACCAAATAAACCCGAAGAAGAAAGCGGAGCATCGATAAGAAAAGCTTTCTCTTTATCTTTCATGCCAGATAGATTTAACCATAAGTGCCTCTCTGCGGCCACCAGGGCTGCCATAGTACGGCCCATTAGTTTGGCCGACTCCTTGGTGGCACGCAGAGAAAGATCCGCAGCCTGACGAAGTTCGCGAACTACATCAGAGCTAACCTCCTCACTATCACTAATATCTTTTAATAAATCAGCCTGGTATGCCTGCAGTATGGACATAGTGTGCAGACATGACGCAGCCTGACCAGCCGCCGAATAAGCTTTGCCCACCAGAGCCGAGGTATTTCTTAAAGGCTTAGAGGGCAATGCAGGTGCTTTAAGGGACGAAGCAGACTCAGCAGAAAGATGGCTAGCTAGAGTCTCTTCTGCTCTGGGCATCGCCCCATAACGATATAATTTAGCCCCCGAAATATTAGAATATGTAGAAGTCTGAGGGCTAAACACACGATATGATGCAGGCTTCTTCCACGATCTCGACACCTCGGTGTGGAGATCAGGAAAAAATGGTAAGCACCTGCGAGGAGGCTGAACTCGTGAATCTCTCATCAAGCTTACTTTTAGAAATATACTCCTGCCTACCAGCTGGCCACTCAATGCTTAACTTAGCAACAGCACGAGTGAGCACCTCCACAAGCTCCTCATGTTCCGGGGAATGAGGTGACGAGTCCTCAGAACCCCCTGTCTCAATACTAACAACATCCAGCTCCTCGGAACTGGATAACTGCAGCATTGGTGCCTCAGCCTGGGGGGAAGAAACCGCAGCGCGTGCTTCCACACCCGGGACAAAGGCACTGGAACTGACAGGTAAAGGCTGAGATAAGGCAGAGCCCGTCTCAAGCCCCGCTGTCAGATCCATTTGCGATCCCCACGACAGGCGCCGCCGCTCTGCCTCGACAGAAGCGGGACCCGAGCCGCGGGGAGCGCGAACCGAACCACTCTCCTCGAAGAGTGATCGGCGGGAGCGGAGCGTTCTGATCGGAAAACGCTCGCAATGCTCACAATCAGCCCCCTCGAGAGCTGACTGGGCATGCTGCACTCCCAAACAAACAACACACAGATCGTGTGTATCCCCACCCGTGAGATAGCGAGTACAGGGGGGAGCACACTTTCTGAAATGCTGCTCGCTCGTCATAATGATATATATATATATATATATAGTTTATTAAATGTGAAAAACTCCTGCCTAGCAATCACTAAAGACAGACAAAAACACTTGAGACAGATTCACACACAGAGCGCTTTGCTGAAGACAACAGAAGCTATCGCGGCTGTGATCTAGGGGTGCTTTATAGTTTCCTGGTCGATGACGTCACCCGCATATGACGTTCCGTCTCGCCATTGGGGCTGATTCCATACGCGCTTCACGAAGCACAACGCCAGGGGGCGTTCCCACAGCGTTTTCACGCAGCTCGAGTTCCTGATAGGGAAATGAATTTAACCCACCACAGCGTAAGAGTTTGATGATCAACAGCACACTTCATAAAGCCAACGATTAAACCAACAGAATATTTCCACAAAGCATTCATGTTCCATCAAAAGATTGGAGTCTGTCAGATTCTTAATGTTTCTGTCTCCTCTGCTCACCAAGGCTGCATTTATTTGATCAAAAGTACAGTAAAATTGTGAAATATTATTCTAATCAGCTGTTTTCTATGTGAATATATAGTAAAGTGTAATTTATTCCTGTGGTCAAAGCTGAATGTTCAGCATCATTACTCCTGTCTTCAGTGTCACATGATCCGTCAGAAATCAGGATAATATGATGATCTGATGATCAAGGAACATTTATGATTATTATCAGTGTTTGTAACAGTCGTGCTGCTTCATATTTCAGTGGAAACCGTCATACATTTTATTGTTCAGGATTCATAGCTGGAGTCCGTGAACACTTTTACCAGTCTGGGTTAGGTGTTGTTCACATGTTTCAGCTTTGCCCGGAGATTGAACACAGTGGTCCTGAAGGAAGTGAAATGTTCCGGTAAGAGCATCTCGTGTGTCAGTGGCAGGAACACATTTCACACGATCAGTGGCACAAATAATAGGAAAGAATTGTATATATTTCTTCTTCGTTTTGCATCATAATAGTGTCACGAAACGATAGATCCAGTTGCAGTATTTAATGAAGTGTAATCCAAATCGTAGTCATCCAGGCAAGGTCATATAATCCATATATCAATCCAAAATACAAAACAACAATAAACAAAACAAGAAACAGACTCAGACTCAGACTCAGACCTCAGAAGTGTGGTGACAATTAGTGACGACTCCGTGACAAGGACTAATAAAACAGACAGGGTATTTATACACAGAAACTAAACAATGTAAATAAGAAACAGCTGCGTGCAATGATGAGTGATGAGGACATACAAAGGATCGTGGGAAATGCAGTTCCAGAATGAACGGTTTTAACGGTGAATTTCACACAGTGCTTAACCCAGCGCTATCATCGCTGATATTTAACAACCAACACCAAATCCAGCGCCTCATATTCACACACTTCACTCATTGGAAAAACATTGGAGAAAAATGGAAAATGAGGATGGAAAATGCATCAGTTGGAGTGAATGCTTACTTTTACCTTTATAGTCTGAAAAGTCCATTTTAGGAAAAACTTAATAGCAGTCTGCAATATATATGGTTCTCGAATCTGATTGGCTGAGAGCCTTTTCCAGCAGTGTGATATTCTCCCAGTATCAGGACAGGAACCGTTTCACCGTGTGTATCACTCCGCCTGCGGCGACTGTCATGGCGGTCCAGAAAATCCACCATATTTTAAAAAATAAATATAAATACTACTGTTGTTGTGTCACGAAATGTAGTTTTAAAAGTTTTTTATGCGAGAATGTAGTTATTTAGACATCAAATATGTGATAATATATAATGTATGCGAGCTCCAGGCCCAGCGGGCGTTCAGCGCTCATGTTCAGGCCTCTGGGAATTTACCAATGACTCATGTAGATAGAGGTTAAACATGAGATATAATTTATTTGTTTATTATTAATTTATTACATGTTCCAGAGCAAATCAGTTTTGGTTAAGGGTACAATTAAGTTTCATAACTCTATATTTAAGCTATATTTCACTTACCTCCTGCACTTGAGTTCTGCTTGTACATTTATAGTATAATAATAATGTTGTATTTGCTATTGAGAAAGGATCGTGATATGGACTTCAGTGAAAGTTACATTATTACGCCTCCAGATGGACTAAGACTGTCTTCATGAGTGAGTCCGAACAAGTTGTTTTAGTGCGGTCTGTCATGGGAAGGACAAAGACGAACACATCGCTTTCCTCAGCGGGCATTCATATATGTGACGTCATTATGTTGTGGCTGACGACAAGACATGACATTTCTCTGTACTGTATACGTGTTAGTTTTATATTTATGTCTAAATATTATAGGCTAATGTTATTTTTTAATTGAATCAATGTTGATTATGAAAGTGAGCATGGAGAAGCGCTCTCCGCTCATGCTCTGTTCGGAACAAAGGAATATTAAAATAATTAACCATTAGTTTATATCTTATACACCGCCCATCATTTTAATCCCATAGCAAACACAGTATGTTAAGTCTATTTTTTTATTATTTTTTTAAGTACAATATTATGTTGGTCCACAGCCCCCCACCAGGGGGTGCTGATGCTATGACGAGGGGGCTGCAGCGCCCCCCCCTCCCCGCGCTAACGCCGTTAGCATCTCTCTCAAAAAAATGACCAAAGAGTTTCGATTTTTTTCCTATTTAAAACTGGCCTCTTCTGCAGTTACAATGAACTTTGCTACAGTACCATGGGTGAGCCGGCGCAATGATATTACGCAGCGCCTGAAACTTAGTGACAGTCACGTTGGAATTTTAATAGCTGGGGACTATTTTCAGGCGCTGCGTAATATCATTGCGCCGGTTCACCCATGGTACGGCAGCAAAGCTCCTTGATTATTACGCAGGAATATAGAGTATAGTTCCTAGCCATATCTGCCATATCACAACTTTTAATTTTCCGTCGGCCTTAGTTCACGATGTAACTACAGAAGAGGCAAGTTTTAAATAGGAAAAATATCAAAACTCTTTGGTCATTTTTTTGAGAGAGATGCTAACGGTCTAATCAGATTCAATGATCTATGCTAAGCTATGCTAAAAGTGCTAGCACCAGACCCGGAGATCGGCTGAATGGATTAGAAAACGGTAAAACTGTGTAACTATAGGGGAGCTGGAAAATTGGTCTATTTCCAAAAAAACTGGAGTGTTCCTTTAAAAAAACTAATTTTCTGTGCGATGCCGGTCAGTTCCAGCATTTACTAGCTCTGAAGCTCAGCTTCTACATTTGGACTGGAATAGCTCTGATTTGTTAGGGGTGATATACCATCCTCCACACTCAGTCCAGGACTTCATACAGCAATTCACCATATTTATTGGTGACACCACAAACTATGACCGTTTTTTTATTGGTGGATGATTTTTATATCCATGTTTGCTGCCAATCTAACACTTTATCAAAAGGAGTTCCTCAGCCTCGTTGAGTCTTTAGCCTCGTTGAGTCTTTAGCCTGGTCCAGTGGACCAATGACTCACATTCAGGGTCACATTTTGGACCTTGTACTCTCTCATGGATTTGCAATCAGTGATATTGTTGTATCTGATTTTATGCTTTCGGATATTATTTTCTACGTCTCTTCCATGCCTTTCTCATTCCACTACTGAAGCTATAACATAGTCTATGTCCTATTCTTCTCAGTCTGGCTCAAATTTTAAAAAGTGCTTTATTGAATCCTGCTCACATTTGCTTTTGGAATTACAGGGTTCGTACACCTTTTCCAAGGTCAAATTCAAGCACTTTTCAAGCACTTTCAAGGTCCATTTTAAAGCTTTTTCCAGCAGCTTACACCACCGTAAATTACATAACAATACATAGAAAAAATTATTATTTAGCGTTTTTTCCACATTAAAAGAGATAATATGCAATAAACAGCCAAAATTGTGTTTCGTAATAGCAGATGGATCAGAAATTGAAGCAAAACACAGGTTTTATTTTTCAAAATGTTGTTGGAGGATTTGATCCTTTGAGCAGGGGTGGGCGGTATGACCAAAATTCTGTTTCACAGTATGACTAATTTTATTTCACGGTAACGATATATTTCACGATATAGTTATTTATATATGTAGTTATTCTCAAAATATTCATTTATATTCATAAATGGCTTTGTATACTAAATAAACCCAAATACTTTAGAAATGAAAAGTTCTTCTCCCTGTTTGACTTTCTTTTATTTGGCAAATAATTTATTTGGTAAACTATTTTGATAGCTGAATGTAGTGAACAAAAGACACTCATCAACTTTGAGAAGAACTTCCCCCAACTGACTGATATTAAATACAACTCATAGGTCCAATTAAACTTTAAATAAAGTGTTGCTGAATAATTTTTCAATCTCATGTTATTGCTTTACCTCATCAATCAGTTTATAATATCTAAATATTTTATATTGAACTATTCTATTCATAATAAATTAGTTACTACCTTTTAATTTGGTAGGATAATATTAGCAATACTATTATGTCTGCTTATACTACGTTTTTAAGGGGGTTGTTTTGCTCTTTTTGTGATATCCGGCAACCCGTCACCTGGAGCTTTATCAAGAGACGTTCAGAAGTGACTAGAAGGAGAGCAGTATGAAAACCGAACAGCAGCTACTGTTAATGTTGACTAAGTAGTTTAAATTATACACACCTGTAATGTAACTGCGTCATTATTTACCACAGCCGGTACACACTGACACACCGCGCTCCCTCTCAGTGTGTGCGCGCGCGCGTCTTTTGCATCAGTAAAATGCGATCGGTTCATTTGAGTGTCAAGTTCACGGATCGAATCAAATGAATATTTTATCAGCTGGTTCAGTGTTAGAAATATATAATTTGCGCTGTATATTTAGTAATTTTGCCTCATGTACCGAATCCGAGACTACCTGGAGGAGATGCTCTGAGTTCGGCTGCTCCCGAACCGGGCCGCGGTTCGCGTTAATGTGAAAGAATCACGGACTCGGGTGCGCAATTAGTAAAGTGACCTGCGCATGCGTTTTAGCTGATTATGATGTATTAAGTTAATAAAACCCATGTAAGTGAGTGGTGATGATTTACCTTGGATACGAGCGAGAGTGTGAGTCTGCAGTGTATTTGCGATTTCGCGCACCAGGATTCGATAGAATCAAGTTGAGTGTGAAACCAGGCCAACGCTGTGGGGGGCGCGGGAACAAGCGCGCTCGGGCCGCAGCAAACGATTTATTTCACCATTTAATAAACGAAATATTCAGTCAGATAGGTATTTGTTGTGAAAGAAACCGTTACAATTTCAAGCACTTTCAAGCATTTTATCCAAAATTTAAGCACTTTTCAAACCTTGAAAACACAACATCAAAATTCAAGCATTTTCAAGGATTTCAAGCACCCGTACGAACCCTGGAATTACCACTATCGGACTTGGATGCCGACCAACATCTCTGTCTATTAAACTCTGCCTGGCTGAATGTCCTAAATGTAACTCCTACTAAATCTGAACCATGGCTCAACTCTGACATCCGACGACTAAGACAAGTTAGTAGAAAGGCCGAGTGCAAATGGAAAAAGGACAAGCTACACATTTCATTCCAGTTGAATAAAGACAGTTTATCAGAATGCTGTTAAGTCAGCTAAAGCCAAATATTTGTCTGACTTTATTATGGCAAATCATTTTAGACCCAAGTTTTAATTTCCAGTTATAAATTATGTTGTAAATCCTCCGGTAAATACAATGTCTGCTGCATATGATGCTTTATGTGAAAGCTTCTTGATATTTTTCTTTGACAGAATCTCCACTCTGAGACTCAAGCCCTTCTCAGTCTGAGCCCTCTCTCCTCAAAGACATAGTCAATATTAAACAATCGTCCTGCCCTCTTGACATCATTCCTCATAAGTTTCTTAAATTAATTGTTGATTCTGTTGGGCCGGGATTGGTGTCTTTTGTCAATAAGTGTCTGTCCACTGGCCTGTGCCCTTTAGGTGGTCACTGTCACTCCAGAAGCCTCCAGTGATCCTTCTGTTCTGAACAACTTTCGTCCTATTTCTGTATTACCTTTTATCTCAAAGGGGTTGGAAGAAATTGTTCAGTTCTTTCTAAATTGCAATGGTATTTCTGAAACCTTTCAATCTGGTTTTAAGTCTGCTCACAGTACTGAATCTGCCATCTTGAGAGTTTTAAAAGACATACATGTCTTTTAAAGATAGATACAATTAGATAGATAGATAATTAGATAGATCTAAAACCTTCTAGATCTATCTATCCACGGACACTGGTGACTCCCTGGTTCTCGTGCTCTTAGGTCTATCAGCAGCTTTAGACACAGTTGACCACTCTACCTTGATATCTAGACTAGTCTAATGTGGGGATTAAAGGTTTCGTCCTTAAATGGTTCCAGTCTTATCTCTCTGACCAAAGATTCTTAGTCAAGTTAGGCAATTTCTGCTGTTCTGTTGCACATCACACCTGTGGTCTTCCTCAAGGATCTATATTGGCGGCTTCTCTTTTCTCTGTTCATGTCACCCTTGGGCTCCATTCTAAGAAGACACGGGGTATCTTTTCATTGTTATGCGGACGATACCCAAATTTACTTCCCAATCAAGAGAAATTATCCTTCCGCCTTTACATCCTTACTAAGTTGCCTAGATGAAGTTAAATCTTGGCTAGCTAAAAAAAAAAAAAAAAAAAATCTTTATATGAAAACAAAACCGAGGTGATTGTTTTTGGGCGCACTGATAATCCTCAGGCGACCAGCCTCGATCTAGGCAGACTCTCCGCGGTCAGATGTTCACGTGTACAGAACCGTTCTGCTAGATGAGTCTTTAAACCTTGACACACACATTTCCTCTGTAATGGGCTCTCGCTTTTATAAACTTCATCTGTTGTATAAAGTCAAACCTTTCCTAAATCATAAAACTCTAGAGATGGCAGTTAATGCTTTTATTGCCTCACATTTAGACTACTGCAATTCACTTTACTGCGGGATTTCAAAGTCTCAAATTGCTTGTCTTCAAGTAGTTCAAAATACTTCTGCAAGATTCCTCCTCAATAGCCGTAAAAGAGCCCATATCACCCCAAAGAAGAGGACCCTTCATTGACCATATCACCCCAAAGAAGAGGACCCTTCATTGGCCATATCACCCCAAAGAAGAGGACCCTTCATTGGCCATATCACACCAAAGAAGAGGACCCTTCATTGGCCATATCACACCAAAGAAGAGGACCCTTCATTGGCCATACCACCCCAAAGAAGAGGACCCTTCATTGGCCATATCACCCCAAAGAAGAGGACCCTATATTGGCCATATCACCCCAAAGAAGAGGACCCTATATTGGCCATATCACCCCAAAGAAGAGGACCCTTCATTAGCCATATCACCCCAAAGAAGATGACCCGTCATTGGCCATATCACCCCAAAGAAGAGGACCCTTCATTGGCCATACCACCCCAAAGAAGAGGACCCTTCATTGGCCATATCACCCCAAAGAAGAGGACCCTTCATTGGCCATATCACCCCAAAGAAGAGGACCCTTCATTGGCCATATCACCCCAAAGAAGAGGACCCTTCATTGGCCATACCACCCCAAAGAAGAGGACCCTTCATTGGCCATACCACCCCAAAGAAGAGGACCCTTCATTGGCCATATCACCCCAAAGAAGAGGACCCTTCATTGGCCATATCACCCCAAAGAAGAGGACCCTTTATTGGCCATATCATCTCAAAGATGAGGACCCTTCATTGGCCATACCACCCCAAAGAAGAGGACCCTTTATTGGCCATATCACCTCAAAGATGAGGACCCTTCATTGGCCATATCACCCCAAAGATGAGGACCCGTCATTGGCCATATCACCCCAAAGAAGAGGACCCTTCATTGGCCATATCACCCCAAAGATGAGGACCCTTCATTGGCCATATCACCCCAAAGATGAGGACCCTTCATTGGCCATATCACCCCAAAGATGAGGACCCTTCATTGGCCATATCACCCCAAAGAAGAGGACCCTTCATTGGCCATATCACCCCAAAGAAGAGGACCCTTCATTGGCCATATCACCCCAAAGAAGAGGACCCTTCATTGGCCATACCACCCCAAAGAAGAGGACCCTTCATTGGCCATATCACCCCAAAGATGAGGACCCGTCATTGGCCATATCACCCCAAAGAAGAGGACCCTTCATTGGCCATATCACCCCAAAGATGAGGACCCTTCATTGGCCATATCACCCCAAAGATGAGGACCCTTCATTGGCCATATCACCCCAAAGATGAGGACCCTTCATTGGCCATATCACCCCAAAGAAGAGGACCCTTCATTGGCCATATCACCCCAAAGAAGAGGACCCTTCATTGGCCATATCACCCCAAAGAAGAGGACCCTTCATTGGCCATATCACCCCAAAGAAGAGGACCCTTCATTGGCCATATCACCCCAAAGATGAGGACTCTTCATTGGCCATATCACCCCAAAGAAGAGGACCCTTCATTGGCCATATCACCCCAAAGAAGAGGACCCTTCATTGGCCATATCACCCCAAAGAAGAGGACCCTTCATTGGCCATATCACCCCAAAGAAGAGGACCCTTTATTGGCCATATCACCTCAAAGATGAGGACCCTTCATTGGCCATACCACCCCAAAGAAGAGGACCCTTTATTGGCCATATCACCTCAAAGATGAGGACCCTTCATTGGCCATATCACCCCAAAGATGAGGACCCTTCATTGGCCATATCACCCCAAAGAAGAGGACCCTTCATTGGCCATATCACCCCAAAGATGAGGACCCTTCATTGGCCATATCACCCCAAAGATGAGGACCCCTCATTGGCCATATCACCCCAAAGATGAGGACCCTTCATTGGCCATACCACCCCAAAGATGAGGACCCTTCATTGGCCATATCACCCCAAAGAAGAGGACCCTTCATTGGCCATATCACCCCAAAGAAGAGGACCCTTCATTGGCCATACCACCCCAAAGATGAGGACCCTTCATTGGCCATATCACCCCAAAGATGAGGACCCTTCATTGGCCATATCACCCCAAAGATGAGGACCCTTCATTGGCCATATCACCCCAAAGATGAGGACCCTTCATTGGCCATATCACCCCAAAGATGAGGACCCTTCATTGGCCATATCACCCCAAAGAAGAGGACCCTTCATTGGCCATACCACCCCAAAGAAGAGGACCCTTCATTGGCCATATCACCCCAAAGAAGAGGACCCTTCATTGGCCATATCACCCCAAAGAAGAGGACCCTTCATTGGCCATACCACCCCAAAGAAGAGGACCCTTCATTGGCCATATCACCCCAAAGATGAGGACCCTTCATTGGCCATATCACCCCAAAGATGAGGACCCTTCATTGGCCATATCACCCCAAAGAAGAGGACCCTTTATTGGCCATATCATCTCAAAGATGAGGACCCTTCATTGGCCATACCACCCCAAAGAAGAGGACCCTTTATTGGCCATATCACCTCAAAGATGAGGACCCTTCATTGGCCATATCACCCCAAAGATGAGGACCCGTCATTGGCCATATCACCCCAAAGAAGAGGACCCTTCATTGGCCATATCACCCCAAAGATGAGGACCCTTCATTGGCCATATCACCCCAAAGATGAGGACCCTTCATTGGCCATATCACCCCAAAGATGAGGACCCTTCATTGGCCATATCACCCCAAAGAAGAGGACCCTTCATTGGCCATATCACCCCAAAGAAGAGGACCCTTCATTGGCCATATCACCCCAAAGAAGAGGACCCTTCATTGGCCATACCACCCCAAAGAAGAGGACCCTTCATTGGCCATATCACCCCAAAGATGAGGACCCGTCATTGGCCATATCACCCCAAAGAAGAGGACCCTTCATTGGCCATATCACCCCAAAGATGAGGACCCTTCATTGGCCATATCACCCCAAAGATGAGGACCCTTCATTGGCCATATCACCCCAAAGATGAGGACCCTTCATTGGCCATATCACCCCAAAGAAGAGGACCCTTCATTGGCCATATCACCCCAAAGAAGAGGACCCTTCATTGGCCATATCACCCCAAAGAAGAGGACCCTTCATTGGCCATATCACCCCAAAGAAGAGGACCCTTCATTGGCCATATCACCCCAAAGATGAGGACTCTTCATTGGCCATATCACCCCAAAGAAGAGGACCCTTCATTGGCCATATCACCCCAAAGAAGAGGACCCTTCATTGGCCATATCACCCCAAAGAAGAGGACCCTTCATTGGCCATATCACCCCAAAGAAGAGGACCCTTTATTGGCCATATCACCTCAAAGATGAGGACCCTTCATTGGCCATACCACCCCAAAGAAGAGGACCCTTTATTGGCCATATCACCTCAAAGATGAGGACCCTTCATTGGCCATATCACCCCAAAGATGAGGACCCTTCATTGGCCATATCACCCCAAAGAAGAGGACCCTTCATTGGCCATATCACCCCAAAGATGAGGACCCTTCATTGGCCATATCACCCCAAAGATGAGGACCCCTCATTGGCCATATCACCCCAAAGATGAGGACCCTTCATTGGCCATACCACCCCAAAGATGAGGACCCTTCATTGGCCATATCACCCCAAAGAAGAGGACCCTTCATTGGCCATATCACCCCAAAGAAGAGGACCCTTCATTGGCCATACCACCCCAAAGATGAGGACCCTTCATTGGCCATATCACCCCAAAGATGAGGACCCTTCATTGGCCATATCACCCCAAAGATGAGGACCCTTCATTGGCCATATCACCCCAAAGATGAGGACCCTTCATTGGCCATATCACCCCAAAGATGAGGACCCTTCATTGGCCATATCACCCCAAAGAAGAGGACCCTTCATTGGCCATACCACCCCAAAGAAGAGGACCCTTCATTGGCCATATCACCCCAAAGAAGAGGACCCTTCATTGGCCATATCACCCCAAAGAAGAGGACCCTTCATTGGCCATACCACCCCAAAGAAGAGGACCCTTCATTGGCCATATCACCCCAAAGATGAGGACCCTTCATTGGCCATATCACCCCAAAGATGAGGACCCTTCATTGGCCATATCACCCCAAAGAAGAGGACCCTTCATTGGCCATATCACCCCAAAGAAGAGGACCCTTCATTGGCCATATCACCCCAAAGAAGAGGACCCTTCATTGGCCATATCACCCCAAAGAAGAGGACCCTTCATTGGCCATATCACCCCAAAGATGAGGACTCTTCATTGGCCATATCACCCCAAAGAAGAGGACCCTTCATTGGCCATATCACCCCAAAGAAGAGGACCCTTCATTGGCCATATCACCCCAAAGAAGAGGACCCTTCATTGGCCATATCACCCCAAAGAAGAGGACCCTTTATTGGCCATATCACCTCAAAGATGAGGACCCTTCATTGGCCATACCACCCCAAAGAAGAGGACCCTTTATTGGCCATATCACCTCAAAGATGAGGACCCTTCATTGGCCATATCACCCCAAAGATGAGGACCCTTCATTGGCCATATCACCCCAAAGAAGAGGACCCTTCATTGGCCATATCACCCCAAAGATGAGGACCCTTCATTGGCCATATCACCCCAAAGATGAGGACCCCTCATTGGCCATATCACCCCAAAGATGAGGACCCTTCATTGGCCATACCACCCCAAAGATGAGGACCCTTCATTGGCCATATCACCCCAAAGAAGAGGACCCTTCATTGGCCATATCACCCCAAAGAAGAGGACCCTTCATTGGCCATACCACCCCAAAGATGAGGACCCTTCATTGGCCATATCACCCCAAAGATGAGGACCCTTCATTGGCCATATCACCCCAAAGATGAGGACCCTTCATTGGCCATATCACCCCAAAGATGAGGACCCTTCATTGGCCATATCACCCCAAAGATGAGGACCCTTCATTGGCCATATCACCCCAAAGAAGAGGACCCTTCATTGGCCATACCACCCCAAAGAAGAGGACCCTTCATTGGCCATATCACCCCAAAGAAGAGGACCCTTCATTGGCTGCCTATTCAATTCAGAATTGGTTTTTTAAATCCTTTTATTTGTTTATTAATCTCTATGTGATCTAGCCCCCATCTATTTGCAACCATATACTCATTCTAGAAGTTTGAGATCCAGTGACCAGAACCTTCTATTAGTCCCACACTCCAGACCCAAACGTAGAGGCCACTTTTAAGTCTTCTCACTTTCTTGACAACTTTTAAGTCTCTGCTAAAAAAACACACTTGTTTTCCATGGCTTATAGTAATTATTTTTATTATTATATATTTTATTTATTTATTATTATGACTTTTTAACTGTGTTTTAGCTGTGTTGTTTGTTTACCTTTTTCCTTCCTTTTAAACCTCTGTACTGCACTTTGGTCAGTCGTGTAGCTGTTGTATAAGTGCTATACAAATAAATTGAAATTAAACTTGATATTGTTCATATATAATACAAGGTATACGAGCCTTTATAGATATATATATATATATAATAAATAAGAACGTTATCGCCAGTTTATGAATACCCAGGATTAATTGTTTACCCCAGGTAAACTATGAGCAATGTGTGTCTTTACCCAGAGTTAACTAGATCAAGTGTCAAAAGCACTAATGTTTCTTTGTCTTGTTAATTAACAGTGCAAAACTCTGCATTTTTATAAGGGTTTGGGAATAGACCACAGATGTGTAGATGAGAGATGGGGTGGTGATGGCGCAGTGGATAAGACACATGCCTATGGTGTGAGAGACCCAGGTTTGAATCCACTGTGAGACACCAATGTGTCCCTGAGCAAGACACTTAACCCCTAGTTGCTCCAGAGGCGTGCGACCTCTGAAATGTATAGCATTTGTAAGTCGCTTTGGATAAAAGCGTCAGCTAAATGAATAAATGTAAATGTAAATGAGAGGTTGACCCAGAGACCCTTACCAGAGCAGCTGCAGGAGTGGGCAGACGGTTGATCTTCTTCACCAGACCCGGGCTGATCGAGCTCAGCAGTCTGAGAGAGGGAGAGAGAGGGATTTACAACACTTAATTAAATCACTTAAAAATAATTAACGAACAAACACTTTACTTAAGACATTTAGCAAAAATTAATTCAGCTTAATTCACCATCTCTAACAAAGCACAACATTTCTTTGTAATTCCATACATTTTCAAATTCCTCTATATTCTTCATAGTTTTATAAAATAAAGAGAGTGAGAGAGAGAGAGAGAGAGAGAGAGAGAGAGAGCCACGTGTTTATGTTAGTTAGTCATGATCAATGGTGGTTTCCACAAGCAACACACACGATCAGGTTTCCTCACACTCACGCTCTTCCGATACTGATAACATTTCGAAGAGAGATTAAAAGATCCACATACAGTCCTTTTCTTGTGGTGGAGTAAGATTTATTTAGCGAGTGTTAGGCAGAAATAAAGTGTAAATGTGATTATCCTCCATTCTTTTGTGAGCGAGGACATCTTCAAGGGAAACAATAATCTAGAGGGATACTTGTTTGTTATACTCAAAAATATTTAATTTATAATAAATATAATATGGTTTACTTTTAATCACCATCATATGGGGAATTATAAAACATCTTCATACCCTGTTTCAGTCTTACAAGCATTTTAAATTTATTCAAAAACTATTCCTGAAAAATGTTCACCACAGTGGGACTGTAAAGGATAAGGTGTTTCCTGACAACAGGTCTTTATTCAGTGTAGTGAAGCCTGCATCCATCAAAACACACGGCCTCTCCTTCCCTGCGCACCAGCGTTAGCATTAGCCGCTACGCTTCTTTGGCTAAAGGTTGCAGGCTGGCCTTCTCGTGGCTTCGCCCGCACTGGACCCGCTCGCTCTTTACTGGCCCAAACGGATGAATGCTCCACGCTGCGCACTTCAAATGACTTTCGTTTCGCTTTTGAAGCGTTTGCCATTCGATGAGTCTCATACGCAACACAAATGACAGCGCATAATCAAAGAGAGTTGGGTAACTCTGTAGTAGCACCACTGCATAGTTTTACCGGCACAAAACAAGGTCACAAAATGATACCATTTAGTCACCGTCTGGAGCGCTGATTTACAGCGGATCTCTAATGGAAAGTTGGAGCTATTAATGTGCTTATCGGGCAGCTCACGGGCTCCACGCGGGCACCACTGGCATACAGTCACAATGTGACCCTTAAATATTCTTCTTGTTAGAGTAAAGGCCATGAAACGCAAGCTGACTGTCAGCCGTCTGTATGCGTCACCAGCGTCTGGTTCTTGGGCGAATGAGTGTGTTGAATTGGCGGCAAAGCCTGTCGTTGAGAGAAATCATTCTGATTGGCTGTTCAACCAGGGCATGAGAAGAACAACAGAAGTGACGTGCTGAAGCCTCTTCTCATCAGCAAATGTGTAATGCTGTATTGTTTATGTTTATATATCCACAGTCCTAAATACACTCGCCTGTTGTAATGATGAACAGTCTACTGCCCCCTGCTGGTGTGGAGAGCTCTCGCGCTGCTCGCTCTATGGACAGGCCTTGGTATCGTTACCTTCTGTAGTCAGGCTGATTCAGACACATCAGGTGATCAGACTGTTCATGTAGATTAAACAACATATTTTATTTTACTGAGTATGGGCTGAAAAAGCTACTGTGCAGTTTAGGGGCTCTGACTGAAGACAAGCACACTAAGCTCAACAGCGTGTTTATCAACGCCGTTGACTTAACGTTACATTACTGTATATAAATATATGACCTACCCCAACCCCGTCCCTAAACCTACCCGTCACTAGGGATGCAGCGATTACCGGATTTCACAATTAACCGCGCTTTAAAACGTCACGGTTAATTAATCGTAAAGACTATGCTACACCGAATGTTCTGCACGGAAAATAAAGGAGAGCAAAATAAACGCCTTTCTGTTGAAAAACATTCAGGAAGTTTGTATGTTTTTCGTGTCGCGCCTGAGACATGTTTAAGGAAACACCTGGAGCGTCTTAAAGGGATCAGACACGAGGACTTTCACGGGCCAGACACACAGAAGTCACGCTGAGGACACACACTCATGCTGGAGATCATACATCACGCTTATACAGGAGCCTTGACTGAAGAGCAGCTCGACAGAGTTACGACCGCATGTGGGACTGTACAGACACACACTCCCTGAGGAGGACTACATCTGAACTAACCTTCAACACACACACACACAGTCACACTCACACACAGACACACACTCCCTGAGGAGGACTTCATCTGAGCTAACCTTCAACACACACACACACACACACACACACACACAGACACACTCACAATCACACTCACACTCACACTCACACTCACAGACACAGACACAGACACAGACACACAGACACACACACAGACACACACACACACACGTACACACACACACACACACACACACACATGTACACACACACATACAATCCATATAAGCAAATAAGCTACTGTTGTAATATAGAAAAAAGACTGGAAACATCTATTTTTGACCATGTGTCGAACCATGTGTTTGACCATGTGGCTACCTGATTGGTTTATCCATCTGTCAATCATCGAGATGCTTGGTGGCTTCACCAATGAGGGCGTGTGCCTGTAAGAGCACACCTGTGGAGCGGGAGATGGTCAGCACACTACAGCACACACACACTTCATCCGTCTGGGATGTTTGCCCTGTACCATTTTAATGTTTGAGAAACGCAGTGTTCTTTGAGAACTTGGTAAACAGAGGCTCGTTTGGGCCGTCTTTTCTCTGTGAGTATTCATCCGTCTTTCTGTTCTGGTTATTGGACCTGTTATTAAACAGGGAAGAGAAGAGAACTGGTGAGATGTCTCATGATGTACAAGTGCTACACTGAGTATAGAACACTAGTTTAGCCATTCTTTGTATTTTCCGTTTTGTAGTGAGAGTAGATTTAGGGTGTCTTTGTCGCTGAAGATCTTTTGTTTTTGTTTTTGATGAATGCTAATTTAGTTAGATTATAAATGGTTTGTTTATATCTAGTAAGATTGGTTTTGGTTTTGCTTCTTTCTTTGATTTGGCACAGTCCAGCTCTTTTCTCTTTACCTCTTTCTTTTGTGAACCTTTTCCCTGGTTATGATTTGTATATAAGTTGTACATTTATGTAAATAAGTATCTTGGGGTATTCATTTCTTCTCATTCCTCAATGATCACTTTACCTAAATTAGACTGGTTTGTGTGAGATTTCAGTACACGTTCAGTGTTTTGATGTTGCACGCCTTATTCTCCCTAGACGTAAAAGGGTTTGTAACGATCTGTATATCCAGCTCTTGTTAGTTTCATACATGCAGATCTGCTGGATACGGGGGAATGGAAAGCTCTAGGAGAAATGATATCGAATGTTATCCATGTGTCTGTGCTGGAGAAGCTCATTTCTCCACTGCAGGTCCTGCTGTTCACATGTTTATTGCTTGTTTTTCCTGTGGGAGACAATGCAGATGTGATGTGAAACTGTCCTCACAAGAGTTCCTCAGAAAACCAGTTTCTTGACCGCTCCAGAAACACCATGAGCTCGAGGGCTAGACCCAGCTCAGATCCACCGGTCCTGAAGTGTCTAACTGTGATTGGTGGTTTTTCATGTCAGTCAGACTGATCTGTCCTGTCTCAGCGAGCTTTAAGACCAATGCGAGGTAACGTGTGTGTTTATGGACTGTCTGTATGTATGTTTGTTAATGAGAAGCAGTCAGTCAGAAGAGAAGTGTTGAGCTACAACTCCCAACACAAACACTGCTGTTAACAATTAGTCTAATGGAGGCCGACGCTGACGAGAACTGGCCTTCAAAGCTTCTGTCTCCTGCTGCTTCAGTGCTCACACACGCGGCTCAAGACATCTCAACAACATCTCAACAACATCTCAACAACAATGTAGATCAGTATGAACTCAAACATACCAAGAGCAGATTATATAAAAAAATTAATTTAAAAAATGCGGTCCACATTCGGTTTACAGCTTATATTTTTTACATTTGCGGCTATTTTAATGCTCATAAATAAGTTTAGAACAGTGGCATACATTTTAATGTATTATATAAAAAGTTATCACTTAAAGGGGTAGTTCACCAAAACTTCTGTTATCGTTTACTCATTCCAGAGCCGTATGACAAACATCATTAGACCTCAATATTCTTCACTGAATTATCATTTCTGAGTGAAATTATAACAATCCTGTATCCACCTCAATACCAGAACTAGTGTTTCACAATACAACAACATCGTAGTTAAAGACAGAATCTAAAGTGGGAGTGAATATTCGTCTGGGTAGAGAGAGGGGATCAGATCCCACACCTACTGTAATAATCATCTCAAACCACAGGAACAACTCCAGAAACATGTTAAAGTCCAGAAAGTACAAGACTAGTTGTGATTAAAGCTGTCTGTTTACTGTCCAGTGTCTCTGTGATGATCTAACTCTCAGGCCAGGCCAGATGTGTTCCTGCTGAGAAGACCACATCTGCCAGAACAAGACTCCAGAACACACATTTAAAAACAAGCATTAAAAACCGTTCACAGTCTACAACTGTCAGCAACAGTTGAGGCTGGATCTAGACACAAGTCAACTTTAACAATAAATCAAGAAAAACCAACACACTGGAACATGCAGGAGAAACACAAGCACACCATACAGTCACGAGAACAGGCACTCAAGAAGAGGACCATAAACACACCAGCTGACGGAGGGAGAAAACAAGAAACAGGTGGGGTCAATCAATCAAACAACGGGTAACTATGACAACCAATGAAAAGCGGGAACTTAAAGGAGCCGTATGTAAGATTGTGGCCAAAACTGGTACTGCAATCACTTTCAAATGATTGTAGAGCGGTTATCCCCTTCCCCTCCCCCTGACTCCAGGTTGCCAGATAGGCTGCAGGATCCAGCATTTTTTAATCCGACACGGTTGTATCTGCAGCTGTGGGAACTAGAGCAGATCTGGCAACCCGGATGCCGCAACACTACTGACTCCGTGATTGGTCGATCGGTGGAGGGTGGAGCATCACTACTGACTCCATGATTGGTAGATCGGTGGAGGGTGGAGCAACACTACTGACTCCGTGATTGGTCGATCGGTGGAGGGTGGAGCATCACTACTGACTCCATGATTGGTCGATCGGTGGAGGGTGGAGCATCACTACTGACTCCATGATTGGTAGATCGGTGGAGGGTGGAGCAACACTACTGACTCCGTGATTGGTCGATCGGTGGAGGGTGGAGCAACACTACTGACTCCGTGATTGGTCGATCGGTGGAGGGTGGAGCAACACTACTGACTCCGTGATTGGTCGATCGGTGGAGGGTGGAGCAACACTACTGACTCCGTGATTGGTCGATCGGTGGAGGGTGGAGCAACACTACTGACTCCGTGATTGGTCGATCGGTGGAGGGTGGAGCATCACTACTGACTCCATGATTGGTAGATCGGTGGAGGGTGGAGCAACACTACTGCTCCGTGATTGGTCGATCGGTGGAGGGTGGAGCAACACTACTGACTCCATGATTGGTCGATCGGTGGAGGGTGGAGAAACACTACTGCTCCGTGATTGGTCGATCGGTGGAGGGTGGAGCATCACTACTGACTCCATGATTGGTAGATCGGTGGAGGGTGGAGCAACACTACTGCTCCGTGATTGGTCGATCGGTGGAGGGTGGAGAAACACTACTGCTCCGTGATTGGTCGATCGGTGGAGGGTGGAGCATCACAACTGACTCCGTGATTGGTCGATCGGTGGAGGGTGGAGCAACACTACTGACTCCGTGATTGGTCGATCGGTGGAGGGTGGAGCATCACAACTGACTCCGTGATTGGTCGATCGGTGGAGGGTGGAGCAACACTACTGACTCCGTGATTGGTCGATCGGTGGAGGGTGGAGCAACACTACTGACTCCGTGATTGGTGGATCAGTGGAGGGTGGAGCATCACTACTGACTCCGTGATTGGTGGATCAGTGGAGGGTGGAGCATCAGACCAAAACACAACATGACAACATCAACATCAGTTGAGGGCTGCAACTTCACTTTTTAAATAACAATATCCTGGCCGGACTACTGTTGTCAGTGATATAAGAATTTGAAATTTGATTTCTTAATGTCATGATTAAGAAACATGATTTCTTAATGTCTAGTGATTTCTTAATGTCTAGTGACATATTTCTTAATGTCTAGTGACATATCAGGGAAAATGTATGATTCATTGAAGTACATTTCATACATACAGCTCGTTTAAGGAACAAAGGCACACAGAAAACATAAACATAACAACGTTTTGTAACTTCTCAGGTAAATTATAAAGACGCTATTTCTGAATGTTCTCTGAACTCTGAAGTGTACAGTTTCCCATACATAAACAACATTGTTACAAGACAGTGATTTGATTCATTGTTTTGCTAATGTAGACCAGAAAACTGAATACCGAATAAGGTATTAATGTTACTGAAGAACATTCGTTCATAACTTGAGAGAAACTTGCCAGAACGTTCCCTGTTAGCTGGGAAGTTGGATAAAGAAATTCCCCCAAAATTGTATGGACTGCATTTATAATGTAAGGTGTGTGTTGTGATTTTATTTTATTCCAAATATTTGTTCCACAAAAAAACAGAAAAGGGTGACTTAATGATGACAGAATGAAACTTTTAGGGCCCACTGCCCCTTTAAGTGTGTGTGTGTGTGTGTGTGTGTGTGTGTGTGTGGTGGTGGTGGTGGTGGTGGTGGTGTGTGTTTGTGTGTGTGTGTGTGTGTGTGTGCGTGCGTGTGCGGGGGTGAGTGTGTGTGTGCGCGTGTGCACGTGTGTGTGTTTGAGAGAGTTACTCACTCGCACAGTAAGATGCCGTTGTCGAGTCCAGCTCTGAAGTCCCTGTCAGAAAAACTCCTGCCGGTCACCGCCTGCAACACACACACACACATGTTTATCACACAGCAGTCTGACCACAAAACAGCGCTCTACTTCACTGAGATCTACATGGTTTCAAAAGCACGGGTGTGTAGTTTTCAGTATTTATACCAGCGTTTCTCAGAGAAGCCTCTGGCATTACAATTCAAGGTGGAAATCAACAACACAACAGGAAATTACCTTCTATGACACAGCGCAAATAAAAGCTTATTCCAGAGCAGAGAGAGAGCGAGAGAGCGAGAGAGAGAGAGAGAGAGAGAGAGAGAGGAGAGAGAGAGTGTGTGTGTGTGTGTGTGTGTGTGTAGGAGAGAGAGGGAGAGGGAGAGAGAGAGAGAGAGAGAGAGAGAGAGATAGTGTGTGTGTGTGTGTGTAGGAGAGAGAGAGAGGGAGAGAGAGAGAGAGAGAGAGAGGAGAGAGAGAGTGTGTGTGTGTGTGTGTGTGTGTAGGAGAGAGAGAGAGGGAGAGAGAGAGAGAGATAGTGTGTGTGTGTGTGTGTGTGGGAGAGAGAGAGATAGAGAGTGTGTGTCCCTCTCTCTCTCTAACAGGCTTGCAGTAAGCGCCGTCATCTTGGCTAAATCTCCTTCTCAGGCGAGTGTCATGCTAATTATTCCTGACATGTGGGATTCACCTTCTGTGCCACTCGTGTTTTCCTCCCTCAGAGGCAGCGTAAGCAGGTTACATACACAGTTTATATAGTGCAGGAATTATTACATAATAAAGCAGCTCATTTATTTTAGTGCATTTTACAATCCTTCCTCAAAATAGCTGAGATCTACTAAACGCTTTTATAGTCCAGAAAGACCGACTTGGCTGGAGGCAGAGTTTCCTCAGATCGGAGGAAAAGACAAAGACACCACAATAACAGTTTCTACGAAGTACAAGTTCCTGGCATATATAACTTTTTTATGCTTTTCCCAACAAACAAAGCTATAATTACACCATACTTAAGCTGTGTCTGTGTTCACTACAGTCTTTCAGGAACTGTGAATAGAAGAAGAAAAACAAACCACACGTGTGAAAATAAAAGTCTCTGATTGTGGAATGAGGGAAAAAAATATATATCTGAAATTATTTTATTATATTGATATTCTCTTTATAAAAATAAATATTTTAGTTGCATTTTTCTTATTGAAAATCACTTCTTTACATAAATTAAATAATGCCAAATTAATTTAGTGAAAGGGACACAGGCCAGGATTAAAGGTTGTATCAGTGATTTCAGGCCCAAAAAAGGCCGAAACATAAATGATCACATTCATCTAATCTTTCCTAACGATCCGCTAGCTGCCCACCCCATAAGTATGCCGTCCAAAAACCGCGTCTCTGTAGGCAGCCTAGGCTCTGAGATCTGCACACAAAAACAAATGGGTACACCACCACTCAAAACCAAAATAAACAGTGTTCCAACCAATCACCGACAGGGGCGGGTGTTGTGAGGTTTTGCGCTCGTGCACGGCTGGACGCGAAGTCGGAGCAAAACCCGCCCCTGCCCCTGTCGGCTTCTAGGGCGCTCTCACGCAGACACGATAAATATGCCCCACCGCAGAAGTACAATAACATCGCTGTAGCTGAATAAACAGAAGATTGAAATGCTTTGATTGATTAAACTCTCTCACAAATTATGCTCATCTGTCATTAGTGAGTTTGGAGTAAATGCATGTTATTAAATGTTGTCTTTTGTTGGACAAGAGGTTCATAAATGCTTGTTCAGAAAGATGTTTGACTCGTGTTGCTTTTTCAAATACACATTATAAGAGACTTAAACTCACAGTGCTCTCAGAGTGAGCAGCGTTTACTGAGCCGTGCTTCACTGACAAGCGGCACGTAAAAGATAAATCGCAGCCTTTGGATTTCAAAATCGCGATAAGCCAGCTCGATTACATGTAAATTGCGATTAATCGTGCAGCGCTACAACTGATGACTACTGGATCTTTCCTTCCTAACTCACATCACTGGAAAACTGAATCGTTTGAGCTGTGAACTGCAAGGCAAACGTAAGACAATCAGTGACATGACCAGTGCATCAAAGCATCAAAGCCAAAATCAGCCATATTTACAGAGGACGAAATTGCAGCACTTTTTCTATCCATGCAGTCGATGCTTCTGCATCTGAGGCCTTTGACAAAGCATTACATCAGTACTCTGAACTCTTGAACAGGCTTGGACAAATATCTGAGGACAGATTCAATGACTTTGATAAGCTGGAACCATGCGTGTCCTTCACTGCAAATCCCTTCATGCAAGTGGACATTTTACACATTTCTGAGAAACTAAGTGATGCATATTTAACCTGGTTTGTAGTGAGCTTGAGATGGAGAAACTTACTCTGAAAACTGACATTAACCTCAAAGCCCATCAGGGGGCAAAATACTTTAGAAAACTACATTCACATGTGCACAGCAGCCTGTCTTTTCTGGTTCAACATTATTTGGTCTAGGCCTTACTGAAGGACATTTGTAGGACTCAATTCGAGTTACAGTGTCAGGTTAAACTAAAGTGATTAGAGGGCATTTGTGAAGAGCTGAAATACAATGAAAACTGTTTGGCTACTGTCTGGTACTTTCACTCTTGATACCATGACACTCCCAAATAAACCCATTCTGACCCTGTCCAGTCCAAACTCTGAAACCCTTGAACAAATTTGGGAACATTAAAGGGACACTCCACCCATTTGCATTAAGCTTTCCATAGTTAGAAACCCAGTCATACTATTGAATGGTCGTGCAACACTCTCTCATTTTCCCCTGAGACAAGAGAAATCCGCTATTTACCTTTTTCACTTCCTCCTACAATGACGCAAAAATCGCCATTTTACGTCATTGTAGGAGGAGGTGTAAGAGGGGGGGATTTCTGTAAAGACTACAAGCACTAGCGGAGTAGTGGGAGTGGCCTGCGGAGTAGTGGGAGTGGCCTGCGGAGCTGAGCATTGCAATGCACTATAGGGATTGTTGTCTACACAAGTCATTTTCTGCCTTTTATCGGCCAAGAAGGACCCAAATTAGAAATTTATTCTACTATTCTACTACATAAATGACCCACTTTCAATACATATTCATGTCTCCACCGGTGGAATTGCCCTTTAATAAAAACCCTCCAGAACTGGCCAGCAGTATTTTATAGGTCTGAGGAAGATTTCACAACATTTAGTGTGCCTGATAAACCATTCAACCGAACACATAAATCATATTTACGAGAGAGCTGTCCATCATAAGACCAGCTGTGTGTGGAGTAGCGTCAGCATGAACCCGTACACACAGTAGCTTCTGGCAGACGCATGGCATTACTGCACAATGGGAGCCGTGGCGCAGGCCATCCCGGGCCGCTGGAATGCTGCTGCGCGTCCGCATTGTTTCCCTAAACAATCAAAAGATGTTTCCTTTTTTCTGTGGCTCTGCTCCCGGCGGACGCTTTAATGACATAACAACAGCCCATTCTCACGCATCCGTGTCCAAGTTTACCACTTCCCCGGCTTTGTTGTGCTCAGCAGGAGGAATCCAGTTAGGCACAACACAGAGAAGTTACTAAAGCAAAAACAAGGCAGAGATTTTCTCATGAGAAGAACAGCAGGATCTGAACACCAGGAGATGTTTGAGTGAAGCGTCTCTCAGCAAACCTAAAGATGAAGATGATGTTTCGGTGGAGGTTTTACAGTTCATAACTGAACATATAAGTGGTGTAATGTTAATATACTGTACCAACCCACTGGCAAATACACTGCTTTGCCACGTGATGAATTAAACTTAATCAAAACTAGCACTTCTGTGAATAATGGCCATTAGAGCGACAAACAACTAAAATAATGGAATAGATATTAAATAAACATTGACAGGTAACAAGTAACGGGAAACACATCAATGTCTATAACTGATGAGAAAAGAATACGGGAATAAATTATTCTACTGAAATAGGGGAAAAAACTATGTAAATAAAACTGAAAGTGATTTGTGGGAATGTACTGAGTCAAACTCACTGCCTCTCCTGTTCCCCTTAAACCAGTTCAGCACAAACTCCACCCAGCAGCCGATTCTGGAGATTTCATTAGTCAAGTCAATCACAGTGCTGACTGCCTACACCAAACACTGACCTCCAGCTCCATCCTTCACCCTAACATTAGCCAATGAAATTTGGGGTTTGAAGGAAAAAATTTAAATTCCCACCCACTTCCCTAGACTCTGACCTCTGCCTGGGACTCCGTTCTAGGACTCCACTTCCCACAATCCTCTGCCCGGGACTCCCTTCTAGGACTCCACTTCCCACAATCCTCTGCCTGGGACTCCCTTCTAGGACTCCACTTCCCACAATCCTCTGCCCGGGACTCCCTTCTAGGACTCCACTTCCCAGAATCCTCTGCCCGGGACTCCCTTCTATGACTCCATTTCCCAGAATCCTTTGCCTGGGACTCCCTTCTAGGACTCCACTTCCCACAATCCTCTGCCTGGGACTCCCTTCTAGGACTCCACTTCCCAGAATCCTCTGCCCGGGACTCCCTTCTAGGACTCCACTTCCCACAATCCTCTGCCTGGGACTCCCTTCTAGGACTCCACTTCCCACAATCCTCTGCCTGGGACTCCCTTCTAGGACTCCACTTCCCAGAATCCTCTGCCCGGGACTCCCTTCTAGGACTCCACTTCCCACAATCCTCTGCCTGGGACTCCCTTCTAGGACTCCACTTCCCACAATCCTCTGCCCGGACTCATCATTGGAATCAGCTAGTTGTCATTAAATATGAAGTCTTGTTTGCTTCTGCTTCAATTCTGGTCGTTCCTGTATGTTGTTTCTATGCCTGTTCTCTTGTTTGTTTTGTTTATCTACCGTTTCACCATTAATTATGTAGTAATTCAGTTTTTTTACTTTCAAAAACTTTGTTTGTATATATATATATATATATATATATATATATATATATATATATATATATATATATATATATATATGACAATGCGATATTAAACTTAGTTTTACAATGATTTTACAATTTTTACTATATACAGTAAGATCACTTACAGTTAACAGGTTTTACTGTGGCATGTAAACAGCATATATAATTTTTTTACATTATTTGTAAAAAAAAAAAAAAAGCAAATTTTCTTAGAATTTCACCATACATTAAAGAGAATACTTTTTATTTGTATTATTAAAGCTTATTACATGGTTCTCTAGATTATCTGATTAAGACTCAAGGCACTGAGCGTAATTTTTGTATAATGACCACTAGTTTCATCTCTTGTATCACTCCCTCTCTCCTCACATTATACAATCACTTCAACTTCATCTCAGTTTATTTATTCAGTAGCCATATAACTAACTGGATGATGTAAAGTCATTATTATAAAATAAACAAGCCCCTGATCCGAATTACTCAAGCTTTCTCTGTGAGGTGTGATAATGGCACATAAACAGAAAGGAATGGAAACAGAAACGCCGGCCTCTCACTGATCTACTCCACATGAATCCTCATATCACAGCATGATCTCACCGCAGAGTCCTTGGAAACTCCTCACAGTCGACAGCTGATGTTGGAAAGATAATTCCTTAACTTCTGAACTAGCTTCAAAGCCCTGTGTCCAATCAGAGCGGATTCCTGCTACTGATGACAATTACCCAACAGCACCAGCAAACCCTCAGAAACAGACCCAACCTGTTACCATGGTGATCTCAAGATCATTTTCATGAACTAGCAATCTGAAAGGAAACCCACATCAAGTCTAAACACCATCATCAAGTCTGCTACTTCAAGCCGTTATCATGCTTCCAGCTACACATAATTACAGTACAGTTCTCATGAAGAGGTATTGTGAGATCAGAAGTACAGTCCTGGCCATCAGACAATACTCCAACTACCAGACTTTATAAGAGTTTTAATGTTTAATTAGGTTTACATGTTGTCTTAGTCATATTAGTATATTTATTCCTCTTATCTGTTTTATGTGTGTATGTCTTTAAATGATTATAGGTCTGCCTGTCATGTGAGTGATCACATGACAGGAAACAGGAAATAGACAGCATAGAGGCGTAAGAATCTGCTGTTAAAAATTAGCCTAACGCACAATCTGCTGTTTAAAAACTAGCCTAGCGCACAATCTGCTGTTAAAAACTAGCCTAACGCACAATCTGCTGTTTAAAAACTAGCCTAACGCACAATCTGCTGTTTAAAAACTAGCCTAGCGCACAATCTGCTGTTAAAAACTAGCCTAGCGCACAATCTGCTGTTAAAAACTAGCCTAACGCACAATCTGCTGTTTAAAAACTAGCCTAGCGCACAATCTGCTGTTAAAAACTAGCCTAGCACACAATCTGCTGTTAAAAACTAGCCTAACGCACAATCTGCTGTTAAAAACTAGCCTAGCGCACAATCTGCTGTTAAAAACTAGCCTAACGCACAATCTGCTGTTAAAAACTAGCCTAACGCACAATCTGCTGTTAAAAACTAGCCTAGCACACAATCTGCTGTTAAAAACTAGCCTAACGCACAATCTGCTGTTAAAAACTAGCCTAGCACACAATCTGCTGTTAAAAACTAGCCTAACGCACAATCTGCTGTTAAAAACTAGCCTAACGCACAATCTGCTGTTAAAAACTAGCCTAACGCACAATCTGCTGTTAAAAACTAGCCTAGCGCACAATCTGCTGTTAAAAACTAGCCTAGCACACAATCTGCTGTTAAAAACTAGCCTAGTGCACAATCTGCTGTTAAAAACTAGCCTAGCGCACAATCTGCTGTTAAAAACTAGCCTAGCGCACAATCTGCTGTTAAAAACTAAGCTCAGAATTGATTCGAGGGAAAACCGTAATGCATTCAGAAAAAAAATGGAATCGATCCATGAATTGTGATGCATCGATTTATTATCGATGTTCAAAATCTAGTGTGAGGCCCCTTTAGACCTCCAGTGTGACAGAGAATGTTATGTGTTATTCATATAAGTATTATTTTTGACCGGCAGACAGAAAGCACTGGAAAAAGAGAGGGGGGAGAAGCAGAGACTCAGAAGCCCAAGGCATATTAACATAGTGTTCTTAAAGACACTGGTAAGGCACTTGTGTGTGTTACTTCTGAGGATCTGTCAAACAGCAGGGCTATAATGTATGAGGAGAGACAGACAGGAGGGCTATAGTGTACGGAGAGACAGACAGGAGGGCTATAGTGTACGGAGAGACAGACAGGAGGGCTATAGTGTACGGAGAGACAGACAGGAGGGCTATAGCGTACGGAGAGACAGACAGGAGGGCTATAGCGTACGGAGAGACAGACAGGAGGGCTATAGCGTACGGAGAGACAGACAGGAGGGCTATAGCGTACGGAGAGACAGACAGGAGGGCTATAGCGTACGGAGAGAAAGACAGGAGGGCTATAGCGTACGGAGAGACAGACAGGAGGGCTATAGCGTACGGAGAGACAGACAGGAGGGCTATAGCGTACGGAGAGACAGACAGGAGGGCTATAGCGTACGGAGAGACAGACAGGAGGGCTATAGTGTACGGAGAGACAGACAGGATGGCTATAATGTATGAGGAGAGACAGACAGGAGGGCTATAGTGTACGGAGAGACAGACAAGAGGGCTATAGTGTACGGAGAGACAGACAGGGTTATAGTGTATGGAGAGACAGACAGGAGGGCTATAGTGTACGGAGAGACAGACAGGAGGGTTATAGTGTACGGAGAGACAGACAGGGTTATAGTGTACGGAGAGACAGACAGGAGGGCTATAGTGTACGGAGAGACAGACAGGAGGGCTATAGTGTACGGAGAGACAGACAGGAGGGCTATAGCGTACGGAGAGACAGACAGGAGGGCTATAGCGTACGGAGAGACAGACAGGGTTATAGTGTATGGAGAGACAGACAGGAGGGCTATAGTGTACGGAGAGACAGACAGGAGGGCTATAGTGTACGGAGAGACAGACAGGAGGGCTATAGTGTACGGAGAGACAGACAGGAGGGCTATAGTGTACGGAGAGACAGACAGGAGGGCTATAGTGTACGGAGAGACAGACAGGAGGGTTATAGTGTACGGAGAGACAGACAGGAGGGCTATAGTGTACGGAGAGACAGACAGGAGGGTTATAGTGTACGGAGAGACAGACAGGAGGGCTATAGCGTACGGAGAGACAGACAGGAGGGCTATAGCGTACGGAGAGACAGACAGGAGGGCTATAGTGTACGGAGAGACAGACAGGAGGGCTATAGTGTACGGAGAGACAGACAGGATGGCTATAGTGTACGGAGAGACAGACAGGAGGGCTATAGTGTACGGAGAGACAGACAGGAGGGCTATAGTGTACGGAGAGACAGACAGGAGGGTTATAGTGTACGGAGAGACAGACAGGGTTATAGTGTACGGAGAGACAGACAGGGTTATAGTGTACGGAGAGACAGACAGGAGGGCTATAGTGTACGGAGAGACAGACAGGAGGGCTATAGAGTACGGAGAGACAGACAGGAGGGCTATAGCGTACGGAGAGACAGACAGGAGGGCTATAGCGTACGGAGAGACAGACAGGAGGGCTATAGTGTACGGAGAGACAGACAGGAGGGCTATAGTGTACGGAGAGACAGACAGGAGGGCTATAGCGTACGGAGAGACAGACAGGAGGGCTATAGTGTACGGAGAGACAGACAGGAGGGCTATAGTGTACGGAGAGACAGACAGGATGGCTATAGTGTACGGAGAGACAGACAGGAGGGCTATAGTGTACGGAGAGACAGACAGGAGGGCTATAGTGTACGGAGAGACAGACAGGAGGGTTATAGTGTACGGAGAGACAGACAGGGTTATAGTGTACGGAGAGACAGACAGGGTTATAGTGTACGGAGAGACAGACAGGAGGGCTATAGTGTACGGAGAGACAGACAGGAGGGCTATAGAGTACGGAGAGACAGACAGGAGGGCTATAGCGTACGGAGAGACAGACAGGAGGGCTATAGCGTACGGAGAGACAGACAGGAGGGCTATAGTGTACGGAGAGACAGACAGGAGGGCTATAGCGTACGGAGAGACAGACAGGAGGGCTATAGCGTACGGAGAGACAGACAGGAGGGCTATAGTGTACGGAGAGACAGACAGGAGGGCTATAGTGTACGGAGAGACAGACAGGAGGGCTATAGTGTACGGAGAGACAGACAGGAGGGCTATAGTGTACGGAGAGACAGACAGGATGGCTATAATGTATGAGGAGAGACAGACAGGAGGGCTATAGTGTACGGAGAGACAGACAGGAGGGCTATAGCGTACGGAGAGACAGACAGGAGGGCTATAGCGTACGGAGAGACAGACAGGAGGGCTATAGCGTACGGAGAGACAGACAGGAGGGCTATAGCGTACGGAGAGACAGACAGGAGGGCTATAGCGTACGGAGAGACAGACAGGAGGGCTATAGCGTACGGAGAGACAGACAGGAGGGCTATAGTGTACGGAGAGACAGACAGGAGGGCTATAGTGTACGGAGAGACAGACAGGAGGGCTATAGTGTACGGAGAGACAGACAGGAGGGCTATAGTGTACGGAGAGACAGACAGGAGGGCTATAGCGTACGGAGAGACAGACAGGAGGGCTATAGTGTACGGAGAGACAGACAGGAGGGCTATAGTGTACGGAGAGACAGACAGGAGGGCTATAGCGTACGGAGAGACAGACAGGAGGGCTATAGTGTACGGAGAGACAGACAGGAGGGCTATAGTGTACGGAGAGACAGACAGGAGGGCTATAGCGTACGGAGAGACAGACAGGAGGGCTATAGCGTACGGAGAGACAGACAGGAGGGCTATAGTGTACGGAGAGACAGACAGGAGGGCTATAGCGTACGGAGAGACAGACAGGAGGGCTATAGCGTACGGAGAGACAGACAGGAGGGCTATAGTGTACGGAGAGACAGACAGGATGGCTATAATGTATGAGGAGAGACAGACAGGAGGGCTATAGTGTACGGAGAGACAGACAGGAGGGCTATAGCGTACGGAGAGACAGACAGGAGGGCTATAGCGTACGGAGAGACAGACAGGAGGGCTATAGCGTACGGAGAGACAGACAGGAGGGCTATAGCGTACGGAGAGACAGACAGGAGGGCTATAGTGTACGGAGAGACAGACAGGAGGGCTATAGCGTACGGAGAGACAGACAGGAGGGCTATAGTGTACGGAGAGACAGACAGGAGGGCTATAGCGTACGGAGAGACAGACAGGAGGGCTATAGTGTACGGAGAGACAGACAGGAGGGCTATAGTGTACGGAGAGACAGACAGGAGGGCTATAGTGTACGGAGAGACAGACAGGATGGCTATAATGTATGAGGAGAGACAGACAGGAGGGCTATAGTGTACGGAGAGACAGACAGGAGGGCTATAGTGTACGGAGAGACAGACAGGAGGGCTATAGCGTACGGAGAGACAGACAGGAGGGCTATAGTGTACGGAGAGACAGACAGGAGGGCTATAGCGTACGGAGAGACAGACAGGAGGGCTATAGCGTACGGAGAGACAGACAGGAGGGCTATAGCGTACGGAGAGACAGACAGGAGGGCTATAGCGTACGGAGAGACAGACAGGAGGGCTATAGTGTACGGAGAGACAGACAGGAGGGCTATAGCGTACGGAGAGACAGACAGGAGGGCTATAGCGTACGGAGAGACAGACAGGAGGGCTATAGTGTACGGAGAGACAGACAGGAGGGCTATAGCGTACGGAGAGACAGACAGGAGGGCTATAGCGTACGGAGAGACAGACAGGAGGACAGACAGGAGGGCTATAGTGTATGAGCAGAATGTGCTCTTTCTTCCTGCGGTCTGAGAAGCTCCAGGATCTGCGGTTCAGCCAAAGGTTAGAGGCTCGACCGTCTCAGAGCTCAGGCTCGAGTCTCTCTGACAGAGAGAGGAACTGATGGAGTGTGTGTGTGTGTGTGTGTGTGTGTGTGTGTGTGTGTGTGTGTGCTCGTGTTTATATTACATTGTGGGGACCAAATGTCCCCACAAGTATAGTAAAACCTGAGATCACCTACATTGTGGGGACCAGTCAGCGGTCCCCATGAGGAGAACAGCGTATAAATCACACTAAGTAATGTTTTTTAAAAATGTAAAAATGCAGAATGTCTCCTGTGATGGGTAGGTTTAGGGACAGGGGCAGTGTGTGTGTGTGTGTGTGTGTGTGTGTGTGTGTGTGTAAGGGGATATAATATATAGTTTGTACAGTATAAAAACCATTACGGCTATGGAGAGTCCCCACAAAGATAGCGAACCAGACATGTGTGTGTGTGTGTGTGTGTGTGTGTGTGTGTGTATGTGTGTGTGTGTGTGTGTGTGTGTGTGTGTGTGTGTGTGTGTGTGTGTACGTCTTTAGCATCTTCTAACCTGGCAAAACTACAAGCACTTGTTTTATTACACTTACTCTGGAATATGGATTTACCAACGTGAATTACATACTTTTAATACATTTGACATAACATCTTTTTGATTTAAATAGAATATTCAGATGGAAATAATATTATTTTTTTATTTTTTTATCAGAATTTAATTGGCTGTAATATTATAGGTTAATATCTTTAATATGGATTCAGGTGTATTTATCATGTTAGTTTCTAAACAGACTATTATTGTTTTTTTATTAAAAACAGATCTGAAATCTATACTGTAGATATAATGCATCACGATCCACGATGATGCATCAAGCTTGTCATTTTGAGCAGTACGACAGATATATCGTCTTTATTTCTTTGTTTTGTCTTATTTTCAGGGCCGGTTCTGGACATGTAGAGACAACATTTTTATTACAACATCTGTAATTCATATTTGATTATTTTTACTTGTATGTGTATATTAATTAAACTTTAACCTAAAGGACGAAGATCTGGACCGTCTCTAATTCCTCTGTAAAGGATGCGATCACAGCTTTGGCCATGGTATTCATTTATGTATTTTATTAATGCAACACATTTATTGTAGCAACACATTCTCCCCCTGTTTGGGAATAACAAACAGTATCAGTGCAACAACAACAAAAACACAGTAACACTAAAACGAAAGGGGAAAAACAGAAAAAATGCTCTAGTGTGTTTTCTCGGTGACTGCATATACAAACGTTCACTTTAGTATTTTTCTAGTCCGCTCCTGTCCTGACGCAATGGCATTGTACACGTGAATTCAAAGTGTCTGACCGTCTGGATCCGTTGACCAGCTCACACTCTTTTAAACAGAATAAACCAGCAAATGATCTCTCCTGAAATGACATTGGTCAATAGAACAAGGCCCGGTTTTAGCCTAGGATACATTACAATACCCTTATAAAGATATAACCCCATGTCAGATTCACATGCAAATGTGTCCACTTCTCCACAAAGCCATGAACGTGGCTGGAGAAGAAGAGGACACTCTACAGTGACCTACACACTCTCTGCGCTGATGAATAATGGACACTCTCACCCTGAGGACGAGCTAAAGCAGGCCAGAGAAGAGCGGCGCTGCCCCAGGGGCTGATGGGAGCGGACCGGACCAGTTCTGCCCCACTTTCTGTTTTTAGAGTCGCTCAGATCTGCAGAGCCAGTCCAGAATTACCTCAGATGTGCACAGCTTACATGCGATTCACCCGAGCGGCAACATCCTAATCTGAGAACTGAAGCCTACCTGGAAGGGCGGAAAATTGCAATTCATCTAAACTCCTCTAGGGGCCAGTCCCAGAAGGAGCAGATGTCCATAGACCCCCATGTTAAAATGTCCGTTTTCACAGCACAAATTCGTGTTTTTACAGGTTGGTCCCATGGACTTTTATTGTATTTTTCGATAGGTTCCGAGTGCCTGACAACTGTGAGGGGGGAGAATTTTTTTCAAACTCGTTAGTTTAGATCATATTTAGATATAAAATATATGACAAATAAGGCATGGTTAACTTTGATTGACAGCTTGATTGACAGCTGATAACGGGCTGCGCCGAGTGGAATTCCTGAAATGTGACGTCTGGGCCATGATCTGACACACACATCACACCACCTCTGGATCCTTAATGAACATTTGTATTGAAATATCGATAGATTTTCCAAGATGGCGCCGCCCATACCCTCCATAAACGGCCTCAAAACCGTTCTTCAGAAAATCTATGGGTGACGTCACAGACGCTTTGTCCATATTTTTACAGTCTATGGTTTCACCCAAGCACACCTGTGTGTGTGTGTGTGTGTGTGTGTGTTGCGTCGCCGAGGGGTGTGTGTCCTAGCATGATTGACAGGAACAGGCGAAGCTGCAGGAGTTTAAACAAACAAACTCTGGCAGGCCCGAACAATAGAAGTCTGTTAGTGACCCTGACAAGTAATGACAGATAATGACGACGAGCTATTACTAGCGTATTATCCTGAGGAATCTGCGCTCCCCTTCCCCAAAGAACAGAATTATCACTCTATACAAGCACTTGAAGCAGTTCCTGTCCGTAACAATGGGTGTTTTTATCTCAAGGTTTCAAGATGTGGGAGACCGATGAATGTTTTAGCTAATAAGAAATCCACCTTCTGTTTCTCGAGGGGAAGACTCAGTGTGTCAAGGACTCAGGCTTTTCATCCCAATCTAGTCAGGTTATTCACCCGATCAAACCAAGCGGGAACCTTCCCGTCGCTCTCTTCAATCCAGCACTGAAGTGATTCAACTGCAGTTCCTCCACTGGCCACTAGAGACCGGCTGCAGAAGAGACTCAATCCCATTAACCCCCATGTTAAAATAACCAACTTTACAGCAGAAGAAAACGTCTTTACAGCCTGATTTTGGTCTATATAGCTAATTTTGCCCTTCGTGAAAACTGTGAGGGGAATATTTTTTATATAACTCATCCGTTTAAATTATATTAAGCCTTTAAGTTCTGCATAATTAGGGGCACTTGAGTGACAGGTGGATTGCCGCTGATGTCACTACTAGCTGTTAGTCTGCTAGCGTTAGCGTCACGTCACAATAAGCTAATCCGCCTCGCTGCCCACTTTCGTTTATCCAGAGTGACGCGCTGCCAAGATGGCGACGGCCGCTCCGCCCACTTTGGGCTTCTAAAATGCTCTTCAGAAAATGTATGAGTTTACACATTGTGCATAGTTAGGACTAGGAGCTACAGTTAATGTTATTGACATAGAATAAACATAATTTATCTGCCGAAGTTCAAACTGAGCATTATAATGGGGAAGAAAGGCGATTTAAGTGATTTTGAACGTGTCATGGTTGTTGGTGTCAGACGATCTGGTCTGTGTTTCAGAAACTGCTGATCTACTGGGATTTTCACACAATCATCTCTAGGGCTTAATTCATTACATTTAATTCATTACATTTATATAGCGCTTTTCTCGGCACTCAAAGCGCTTTACATATAGGGGGGAATCTCCTCAACCACCACCAATGTGCAGCATCCACCTAGATGATGCGACGGCAGCCATATTGCGCCAGAACGCCCACCACACACCAGCTTACTGGAGGAGAGGAGATGGTGATGAAGCCAATTAGTATATATATATGGGGATGATTAGGAGGCCATGATGGACAGAGACCACTGGGGCAAATTTGGCCAGGACACCGGGGTTATACCCCTACTCTTTCGAAAGACATCCTGGGATTTTTGTGACCACAAATAATCCAGGAGGTGAAAATGCCTTGTTGATGCCAGAGGTCAGAGGAGAACGACCAGACTGGTTCAGCTGATAGAAAGGCAACAGTAACTCAAATAAGCACTTGATACAAGCAAGGCCTACAGAAGAGCATCTCAGGACGCACAACATGCCCAACGCCATGTCAGATGGGAACAGCAAACTCAGGCTACGTATACACGTGGCCGGCTATTTTCATAAACGGACATTTCACCCTCTCCATTTTAAAAATAACATGTGCACACCTGTCAGCTTTCAGAAAAGTGTTAGTTTCCACGAGCCCGTGTGTATATATGCCGTCAAGAGCATCAGACCTGTGGGTGTCAGTGTAACGAGAAGCTCAAGCCCACGTCAGCCAATCAGAATCCAGGAAATAGCAGCAACACCTTGAGCTATATCTGCAAACGCACACAGAGGAAAAGGGTTTGCTCAACATAGATGCGACTGCGACTCTGAATGTCCATGATCACCATAAACTAATGAAGATGTAAACATCGGTCGCACTTTTGACGCAGTGCAAGTTCTGTCGCATCTGTGACGTAGGCGGCCTAAAACTCAGCTTTTATTAAACGTGCAAACAAAGTTCTCCAAAATCTCCACTCTGGCCGGAGTTTTAAGAAAGAATCGTTTTCAGAGGCGAATTCTCCGTTTGTGTGTAAACGAAGGGCACTGACGAAGGGAAATGTCTGTTTTTCAAAATAACCATGTCCGTGTAAACAGGGCCTCAGACTGGTCTCTTGATCATGGGGAGTTGACTAAACTCGCCCGTCTCCACAGTCTCCAGATCTCAGTCAGTCCAGGACAGATGTGGAGGAACTGGAGACTCACATCATGGATGTTCAGCAGACAAATCTGCAGAAACTGTGTGGTCCTATCAAGACAATAAAGGTTTCATAGGGCCCTATATAACATGTTTATGTAAGATGTTTCTGTAAGACACATGGCACACACTTGATTTCACACGAATACCCAGAAGAGCGTGAACAACAGAGATGAGCCCACATACATCTGCACACGTCTGAGGAACAGATCAAGACTTCAGAGAGACGACAACTGCACAGTAATCAAGATCTTTCACGGTTCTCAACACACGTCTGAGGAACAGAACCACACATTCACACACACACACACACACACACACACACACACACACACACACACACACACGCTCACGGATTGACAGCGCTGTCATCGGTACTGGACAAACACACTGTGACTCCATAACCACACATCTCATGATGACAGGAGAACGCCTGTGTACACAAGCAGCACAATCTGCTCCGCATGAACCCTACAACTGAGAAGTACACACACACACACACACACACACACACACACACACAACCTGCCATGGATCAGTATTCCCTGTGAACACACACACACACACACAGACACACACAACCTGCCATGGATCAGTATTCCCTGTGAACACACACACACACACACACACACACACACCCTGCCATGGATCAGTATTCCCTGTGAACACACACCACCACACACACACACACACCCTGCCATGGATCAGTATTCCCTGTGAACACACACACACACACACACACACACACCCTGCCATGGATCAGTATTCCCTGTGAACACACACCACCACACACACACACACACACACACACGTTACATAAAGTCATGATCACACTGTATTCACTCTCATTAGAGCTCGGGTGACTCACAACCCTGGAGAATATGAATCAGACACTACCAATCAGGCATTTTTAATCGTTAGGTTGATATTGGACAATATTATTACTCTCTTTCTGGGATACTTGATTCTGATTGGTCAGTTGTAGCTTTGAGGGGTCAGATATTTTTGCACAATGATGCTAAACTGGGCAGGATCGGTAGCCTGATGTCAGCTGATCTTAGCCCCGCCCACAACATCTGAGGACGGGAAGTTCGGTCTGGACTTGATCCGTTGTGAAGTATTCCCGAATCAAAGTTGTTCGGACCAATCACATTGTCAGGGCGGGCTTTACACAATGATGGACAGATGATGGACAGATGATGGACAGTAACGCCATCATCCACGTCACCAAAGAGCGCTTGGGTTGAGTTCGTTTACAACACAGAATGGCTGCCGCTGGAGAGTGTAGAGGTGTAGATTCAGCCATCGCGTCTGTTATAGAAGATGTAGACAGCGCATTCATTTTAAAGAGGAACAGAGAACCGTGATCAAGGCATTTGTCGATCGGAAAGATCTTTTTGCCGTCCTTCCTACGTTTAATTGATCAGCCGGCCCGATGGCCGCTAAGAAGAAGATGGGGCCAATGAAAACCCTGTGTTCATTGAGTGAAAGAAGCAGCCGGCGATGCATCTCTGCGTACAGGACGAGGTGGACACAACCAGTGCTCGTCGCCGGCTCCTTCTCTGAAGCCCGGAAGCCTCAACATTAGGGAATCAACCAAAGAAGATCTTGGTCGACTGAAGTCCTTGAAATTTTCGACTAAAAATCGCCTAAAAATGACGTTAGGAAAAAAAACTTTAAATGAATTAGCTGCGCGCTTGTGCACAGTACTTGGTAGCCTTGTTGTCCGCCAAAATGAATTATAAATAAACATAAAAAACTACTAGGCTATTTGCCGTATATTAAATCGTTTTTGACCTAATTATTTTGCACTGAAATGAGTCTGACACACGAGTCTGTCGCTCTGATAGCCTATGCTTTACGAAAATAGTACTATGTTGTCAACTAGTGATATCATCACGAGAACTTTGAGGATTATGCAACATCATTCAGACAATTGTTTTTGTCATATATGTATTATAATAACTGACTGACCCTATCAGTGCAGCTGAACACAGGAGCTCAGCTCGCGGCGAGACACGAATACACTATTAACTTCTAAAAATGCTGCCGATGTCTTTGTTGACTTGGTAGAAGAGGACTGACTATGAATTAAACGCTCTCTCACAATTAATTAAATAAATAATATTCAGCAAACCTTCTAGTAGCCTACTTTCTCCAATCTGAACAGGGGTGATCTGAAAACACCCCCACAATTAGTGCTTTCCACTTGATGAAAGAACCAGAACGTATCGACCAATAATCGACTAATCGACTGGGAGATTACAGCCCTAGTCAACATCCGTCATGTACTCCGCTGCTCTGATTGGTTGTAGCTCTATCTAATTCACCTTTGGCTAAGCCCCGCCCCCCTTAGTTACTGTCGCTAAGTCCATCAAGCTACGCCGCTCTCACACACACACCATGTTCTCACGCAGTGAAAAATACATTGTGGAGCAGAGAGACTGACAACACGCTGACAGACAGGACAGAACATGTTACTTTTCGGTTACTTTTGATATTAAACATATTAAACAAATCTCACCTTTCAAATTTGGTAATTTTTTTAAAGAAATTTAAACAATAATGTTGGACTGTGGCAACACGGTGGCGGTAATGTTAGTCCCCTTCAAAACTACCACAGCGTGTCTAACATTAACGTTAGGTGTTTGTATCTTGAAAAACAAAGTTAGCTAACATCCAGCCGCTACTCAAAACATACAATCCTGACTTACATGATAACTAAACTATCGCTAAGCTTGCTTGCTAGCACCTTGATTCTTCATTTATTAGGGTAGAGAACTGAAATCATAACCTAACAGCATAAAACTGTCTAACTAGTATAACTTCACAGTAATGTTAAAAGCAACATTTACTTTAGAGCACACAAGTGAGCTTGTGGAGGGGTTTAACGTTAGCTGACTGTAGGACGTCCAGTTTAATCCAAAGACGACACTTGTCAGGATTTGACTTCGGTTTTGGGAAGGGAAACAAACGGACACCCCTCCAACCTCTCTGGGAAACGCGTATCTGTGTTACAAATGCCCCAGGCACAACGCTTAACCATATTTTTGATAAAACTACGACGGTAATAGCCTGCCGAGACCAAAAATATGAGACGCCTGTGTTAAAGTCAATGGAGCGCTGTGAAAAAGTGTCGGACCTCTGTGGGAGCTCGTGGCTGCGCTGTGATTGGTCAGTCTACATTCTAGGGTGTGGCTTAGAGTGTGACCACGGCAGGCTACATTCGGTTGTATCTTAAAAATAAATCCAGAATGAATATTTTTTATTTGGTTATTTTGAGAAAATAGTAAATAGTAGTGTTATGTGTCTCATTTCTCATAAGTTAATAATATATGCAAATGTAATGCAATATTGATGAATCACAGCAAAGATTTCTATAATTCCTCGATGAATTTAATGGAGAACAGATGAAAACTGCTGCTAAAATATTTTTATTCTCACACATCCACTGTTTAAACAGTCATGAAACACTAAAGTAAATTCTGTGCCAAATCAACCAGATTTTGGAATCCTCCCCAGCTCAAACTTTTGATTTCATTAATATTTTATCTACTAAAAATAAAATAATGATGCTTCCATCTTTTTAAAGTAATTTGTTTGTGTGTGTGTGTGTGTGTGTGTGTGTGTACTGTGTGCATGTCCAGGTGAGAGGATGTCTGTGTGTGTGTGTGTGTGTGTGTGTGTGTGTGTGTATGTGTGTGTGTGTGTGTGTGTGTGTGTGTGTGTGTGTGTGTGTGTGTGTGTGTGTGTGACCTTCAGTCCACCGCAGGAAATCTCAGGTCTAATCAAACACACCCGTCGTCAGAAACGCCAGACACACTTTCCTCATGAAAACACACCGCCTCAGTCCTGAAGGAATCACACACACGTCACATTAACACACACACCACTGCCTCAGTCCTGAAGGAATCACACACACTCTGTTCTTCACTGACTCACTGAAAGCTGATATGATCATGTTCTGTCCTTATGAATTCACTTCTATTTAAACATGTAAATGCATCCAGTCACTCCATGTATGTGTCTCAGTGTATGTGTCTCAGTGTGTGTGTCTCAGTGTGTGTGTCTCAGTGTGTGTGTCTCAGTGTGTATGTGTCTCAGTGTATGTGTCTCAGTGTGTGTGTCTCAGTGTGTGTGTCTCAGTGTGTGTGTGTCTCAGTGTATGTGTCTCAGTGTGTGTCTCAGTGTGTGTGTCTCAGTGTGTGTGTCTCAGTATAGTGTTGGTAAATGGGTCTCCACTATTGATAACTCCAGCGAGAGCCGGAGGACAGGAGTGTGTGAAACAATGTCAGGCTTCATGATGAGAAACAGGTCGTGTGTGGCTGAAAGATGCCACGGGCGTGTGATCGATCTGTAAAACTCGTAGTAAAACTCATATAGTAACATCCTATAGTTCAGCAGATCTGAATCAGGGCCAGATCCAAACTCAGATCAATACCCATCAGTGTCACGGACTTCACTGACATGGGAGGCATTTACAAGAACGCAAGTATACGCTGTAAAACATTATTGTGATTTTAACGGTAAAAGACTATGGTGAAAAACTGTTAACTGGTTAGCAGAAAGTTTCCGTACTATATGCGGTCAATAACTGTAATAGATCTAACCATACATTTAATGTAATTTTACAGTAAGATACAGTTAACTTTACAGTTTTTGGAAGTGAAACAGAACAAGTCATTTTATAATTTACAGTGAAAAAACGTAAATAGACATTCCCACAATTCCCTGCATGACACTTCACATTTGATGTATTATTGTTTTTCTTAGTTTTGTCTAATCAGTTATGTACATCAGGGTTTTATGTTACATTTAAAGTTGTTAAATTAATGTTTATTGGATTTTTAAAATTGCAATTTATATATATTTAAAGTGTGTTGGAGTATATATATATATATATATATATATATATATATATACACTACCAGTCAAAAGTTTTAGATCAGTAAGATTTTTTATGTTTTTAAATGAAGTCTCTTCTGCTCACCAAGGCTGCAATTATTTGATAAAAAAAAAAAAATAATAATAATATTGTGAAATATTATTACAATTTAAAACAGCGGTTTTCTATGTGAATATATAATGAAGTGTAATTTATTCCTGTGATCAAAGCTGAATTTTCAACATCATTACTGTTGCTGATTACACATCAGTTTTCAGTGTCACATGATCCTTCAGAAATCATTCTAATATGCTGATTTTATGCTCAAAAAACATAAATTATTATTTTCAATGTTGAAAACAGTCGTGTACCATTTTTTCCCCCAAAATTATATGATGAATAGAAAGTTCAAAAGAACAGCATTTATTTAAAATATAATCTTTTCTAACATTATAAATGTCTTTACTGTAACTTTTGATCAATTTAACTTATCCTTGATGAATAAAAGTATTTTCTAATTTCTTTCCCCCAAAAATAAAAAATAAATTCTTACTGACCCCAAACGTTTGAATGGTAGTGATTAATGTTACAAAAGCTTTCCATTTCAGATCAATTCTGTTCTTTTGAACTTTCTATTCATCAAAGAATCCTGAAATAAAAATGTAAAAAACTGTTTTCAACATGGATAATAATCATAAATGTTTCTTGAGCATCATATTATAATAATTTCTGAAGGATCATGTGACACTGAAGACTGGAGTAATGATGCTGTAAATTCAGCTTTGATCACATGAATAAATTACACTTCACTATATATTCACATAGAAAACCGCTGTTTTAAATTGTAATAATATTTCACAATATTACTGTTTTTTTGTTGTTGTATTTTTTATCAAATAATTGCAGCCTAGGTGAGCAGAAGAGACTTCTTTTAAAAACATAAAAAATCTTACCGATCTAAAACTTTTGACCGGTAGTGTTTATATATAAATAGTGTGATAATTGGAGAATCGGAGAATTGGAGTGACTGAATTGAGCAATTGAGAATTCTCAATTGCGCAGAGGCGTACGATCTGGTCATTGGCAACACGTTCTTTAAGAAATGTGACTCTCATCTCACCACCTACACCAGCGGTTGACGATCGACCCAGATTGATTACTGGCTTATCCGACGCCGCGACTTCAAGCTGGTCAGGGATGCCAAGGTGATTCCATCTGAGACAATTGCCTCCCAACACCGGCTACTAGTCCTTGATCTCCGGCTGAACTCCGGCCTCCGACCCCGCACTCGACTTACTGGTCCTGAGAAGATCAAGTGGTGGCGCTTGCCTGAGAAGACAACACAACTGGCTGCCGCACTCAACACACACATCAACACCATTGACGGTGACCAGCCTGTTGTAAACATGTCCAAGACGATCTGTGACGTGGCGGAAGAGTGTCTCGGTGTGACCAAGCCAGGGCGACGATTTGTAGACAAGCAGGTCTGGTGGTGGACCGACGAGGTACAGGAAGCCTCGAAGGCAAAAAAAAGGATGCATTCAAGTTATGGCGTGTCTCGCGGGTGGGCGACGATTGGCATGAGTATAGACGACAGAAGTCCATAGCGAAGAAGGTGGTGGCTGCCGCAAAGGCCCGACACCACGCCGAGCTTTACGCACAGCTCGACACGCCTGAAGGAGCCAACGAATCTACAAACTCGCAAATGCCTGCCATCGCTCGACACTGGACATTGGTCACGTAATGAATATCAAAGACTCCAACCGTCAAGTCCTTCGGGATCCACCCGCCATTTTGCAACGCTGGAAAGAGAATTTTGACTCGATCTGCAACATGGAATACCCGCATCCACTGATCACAAGCAGCGCCTCCATCCCCGGGCCGGTACCGCAGATCAGCCTTGTCGAGGTCGAGTTTGCAGTTAAAAAGATGAAGAAAGGAAAGGCCCCGGGACCTGATAACATTCCCGCTGAGGCGTGGAAGCTACTCGGACACCAAGGCACTGAAGTCCTTACCCCGACTGTTTAATAAGATCATTGATGAGGGTACCATCCCCTCAACATGGGCTGCCAGCGTAACGGTCCCGATCTGGAAAGGCAAAGGCGACGTCAGCGAATGCAACACATACCGTCCGATCCGCCTGCTCTGCCATGCCATGAAGATATTTGAGCGCGTAATCGACACCCGCCTCCGGAAGATCGTTTCCATCAGTAACGATCTCTGCTGCTAGAGAGGCACCGGGAGAAGAACCGAAGAGTACGTACGATGGATCCAGCTTCTCTATACCAACACCACCATCGTCGTCCGATGCCCTGCAGGTCTGTCCGAAACATTTCTGACTACCGTGGGCGTGCATCAGGGATCCGCCCTCTCCCGCTCCTTTTTATCCTTTGCATGGATACTGCCATGGGGGATATCCAGGTGTCCCAGCCCTGGTCACTTCTATTCACCGACGACATCTTCCAAGCTGACAAAGCCCGTTGGGGGTTTGAACGTCAAGTGCAAGACTAGAATGAGCGGTTAGACGCGCACGGACTGCGCCTTAACATCAAAAAGACCGAGTATATGGAGTGCGGACCCCAGACCGACGGGACCATCAGAGTTGGAGGGCAGCCATTAAACAAAGTCACCGAATTTAAATATCTTGGTTCTCTAATCCGGAGTGACGGTGACTCTCTCCCTGATGCCCGAGCCCGAGTCAACACAGCATGGCTTAAATGGAGACAAGTCACAGGCATTCTCTGTGATCGCCGAATGCCCATACCACTCAAGGGCCAGATTTATAAAACTGTTGAAATATAAAAGTGTTGGCCAGCCACCATCAAACATGAGCAGTCCCTTCATGTTATGGAGATGAAGATGCTCTGCTGGTCATGAATGAAGATGTCCGAAGGCGCATGGGCGTGGTGCCCATAGTCCAGAGGATGCGTGAAGCCCGACTCCGCTGGTAAACGGTGACAACGGTGAAAACGGCCTATAATCTATCACCATCCGGACGACGACCGCGTGGCCGCCGAAAAAGCGGTGGCTCGATCGTCTGGCAGAGGAAATGCGCGCAGTAAATTTCACCACTGATGATGCCCTGGATTGAGCCAAGTGGCGAAAAGCATGCAAGCAAGCGAACCCTATATAAATATGGGATACACGCTAGGACAGAGAGAGAGAGATGTACAGTGAAGAAAATAAGTATTTGAACACCCTGCTATTTTGCAAGTTCTCCCACTTAGAAATCATGGAGGGGTCTGAAATTGTCATCGTAGGTGCATGTCCACTGTGAGAGACATAATCTAAAAAAAAAAATCCAGAAATCACAATGTATGATTTTTAAACTATTTATTTGTAAGATACAGCTGCAAATAAGTATTTGAACACCTGTCTATCAGCTAGAATTCTGACCCTCAAAGACCTGTTAGTCTGCCTTTAAAATGTCCACCTCCACTCCATTTATTATCCTAAATTAGATGCACCTGTTTGAGGTCGTTAGCTGCATAAAAGACCCCTGTCCACCCCATACAATCAGTAAGAATCCAACTACTAACATGGCCAAGACCAAAGAGCTGTCCAAAGACACTAGAGACAAAATTGTACACCTCCACAAGGCTGGAAAGGGCTACGGGGAAATTGCCAAGCAGCTTGGTGAAAAAAGGTCCACTGTTGGAGCAATCATTAGAAAATGGAAGAAGCTAAACATGACGGTCAATCTCCCTCGGACTGGGGCTCCATGCAAGATCTCACCTCGTGGGGTCTCAATGATCCTAAGAAAGGTGAGAAATCAGCCCAGAACTACACGGGAGGAGCTGGTCAATGACCTGAAAAGAGCTGGGACCACCGTTTCCAAGGTTACTGTTGTTTTTTTTTATTTTTTTATTTTTTTTTATTTTTTTTTTTTATTCTATTCTTTTACAACATAACAACAACATTTCAGTCTTTCCAGTTCACATTCGTTATAATAGAATCGATACAATACATTAAAGGTTGGGAAAAAAAACAAACAAAAAACAAAACAAAAGCAACAACAACAAACAGAAGAAAAACAATCAAGTTACCAATAAATAAAAATAAACTTGTGACAGATTTGTATCCCATGACAAAAATAACCCTAGTGACATGTTAACCATTAAAAATTTCTGAATGAATGTTCATTACTGATATGCATTTCTTGTTTGTAATTAAATTAAGAGACTTAAAATAAAGATCCACCTCTATCAAAAACAACTTAAATGATGGTGAAGAATTCTGGAATTTACACTTATGGATATGAAACTTACCTAACAAAATGTAAAGGTTTATTATAGTACATAGTTTCTTTTCTTTGTATTCAAAGTAAGTGATAATGTTCTTCCCCTCAATGTTGATTTTGTGTTTTGTTTTACATAATATATAATTCTCAAGTTCTTTCCAAAATGCATTACTGTATGAACAACTATAAAACAAGTGGGTTACATTTTCAAGTTCATATTTACAAAAAGTACATTTGTTATCAATATCAAGGAATCTTGAAATGTACATTTTAGATGGGTATATGTTATGTAAAATTTTTAGATGTAATTCTCTAATTTTATTAGTGACACAAAATTTAAAAGGAACAAGCCATGCCTTCTGCCAATTAATATTCATAAAAATAGCATCCCAGAAAAATTTCCCTCTAGGTATTATTTTTTTAGCATTGTAGAAACATTCTCTGATATGTTTATTAGTACATTTTTTGCTTAGAATGTCAATACCATTTATGTAAAGAATGTTAGGAGTAATGCGTTGTACATTTTGCTCTACATAGCTTTTCATTAATTCTAATATTCCACTGGGAATAGAGTTAATTACTAAGCTAAATTCTTTAAATTTTACAGGGAAAGTTTTCTGTGTAAGAAAGTCTTCATAGCTAAGAAGTTGACCATTAGGGTTAAATAAGTCTTTTAAGTAAATTATATTATTATCTATCCAGTTTTGTAAATACAATGATTTGTTCCTTTTAATAATGTACTCATTGTTCCAAATTATAGATTTATGTGGTGAAAAGTTGTGTGAATAACATAGCTTCCAGGCTAACAGAGCTTGTTTATGAAATTCCGACATCTTAACTGGTAATTTAGAAATACTGTAATTACAAGACAGTAAGAACTTGAGACCTCCAACCTTCTTGAATATATTATGAGGAATAAAATTCCATATTGAATCTGGGGCTTTTAAGCATTCCTTTAACCATTTAACTTTAAATGTATAATTTAAATCCACAAAGTCTAATAGATCAAAGCCCCCTTTAGCTTTAGGACCAGAAAGCAAAGCTTTTTTCAAATGATGGTGCTTATTCTTCCATACAAATTTAACAAACATATCATTGATTTCTTTACATGTAGAATCACAGACATTAAGGGAGAGTGCTGGATACACAAATCTAGAAACTCCTTCAGCCTTAGTCAAAAGGACCCTACCTAAGATTGATAAGTCTCTTTGAAGCCATAGGTTCAATATGGTTTTAGATTTTTTCATTTTGGGGGAGAAGTTAAATCGTTGACGCTCTATAACATTCTTACAAACAAAAATACCGAGATATTTAATACAATTTTTAACAGGCATATTATATATGGTTTTAACATTTGTTTCAAACAGACATAAAATTTCACATTTAGATTTATTCAATTTTAGTCCAGAAGCAGCTGAGAATTCGTCTATTAATGCTACAGCTTTTCCAATCTGATGTTTGTCCTTTAAGAATAATGCTGTATCATCAGCTAGTTGGGTCAGTTTAATTTCCTTTCCAAAAATAGATAAACCTTCAATTATTGGGTTCTTTAAAATGTGTAATGAGAGCAGTTCGACAACAATCAAAAATAAAAAGGGAGAAATCGGACAGCCTTGACGGACGGATCTTAGCACTGGAAATCTTTGAGTAGTGTTTGGATATAGTATGACACAACTGTCAATATTTTTATAAAACATTTCAATTGTTGAAATAAAATTTTGACCAAAACCAAAGGTTTGAAGTGCTTTAAACAAAAAATGATATTCCACCGTATCAAAAGCTTTGTAAAAATCAAGAAAAACTATAAGGGAGTCATTATCAATGTTTTCAGAGTAGTCTAATAAGTAAAGAACAAGCCTTATGTTGGAACTGATATGACGGTTGGACATAAATCCAGTCTGAGTTTCGGCGATAATTTCTCCAAGATCTTTTTTTAACCTTTTAGCGTATACCAATGAAATAATTTTGTAATCTATATTCAGGAGCGTAATAGGTCTCCAATTTTCTATCATAAGGTGATCTTTTTCCGGTTTAGGGATTAGCGTTATAATACCCTGTTTCATACTTGTTGACATTTCTTTCCTATCTTGACATTCCTTAAATAGTTCCAATAAAGGATCCACAATAATATTCCAAAAATGTAAATAGAATTCAACCGAGAGGCCGTCGTTGCCTGGAGATTTTCCTTTTTTCATTGATTGGATAGCTTCTGATATTTCTGATTTAGTGATGGGTCGTTCACAATTAGATTTGAAGGGCTCTGAAATGGTTGGTGTATGTTTTTTAATTGATTCAATAAACTTATCACAATCATTGATTTGGGAATTTGATTTGTATATGTTACTGTAGAATGAATAAACATTTTGAAATGTCCAAATGATTAGTGGTTATGACATCACCAATCTTGAGTGCAGAGATATTATTTCTTTTTTGATTTCGTTTCTCTAGGGCAAAAAAGTAGCTCGAGTTCTTTTCGCCTAATTCCAACCATTTTGCTCTTGACCTTATGAAGGCTCCTTTAGCCATATTAATATATGTATGATCTATTTCTTCTTTTAATCTCTTCAATTTAATTTCTTCTTCCTCTAATAGATTATCTTTCTTCAACAATGTATTTAGTTCATTCATGATACAAATTTCTTTGGAGGCGTTATTATTTTTTATTTCTTTACTCCGTCTCATTGCTGTTTCTCTTATCTTAAATTTAAAGTATTCCCATTTTTGTGTATGATTCATTTTAGGATCCCTAAATATCTGTCTTGCTATTCTTTTAACGTCACCACAAAATATTTCATCATTTAATATGTCATTATTTAGCTTCCAAAAACCACGAAGATTGTTTTGATTTTGTTTAGTGCCTATTAAAGTAATTTTAATCAATCTATGATCAGATAAGGGAGCAAAATCGTGAGATGCTTCTGAAACAAATTGTATGCAAGAAGGTGATAAAAGCCACAAGTCAATTCTGGATTGTAGAGATCTATTCGCATTACTCCAAGTAAATTCCTTTGTATCAGAATTTAAGTATCGCCATACATCGACAACCGAAAGTTGATCACAAATATATGCGATGCTTTTAAATCTTGGGTGTTGAACTGTTCTCATCGGTAATCGATCTAAGAGATCATCTGGAGCATCATTATAATCTCCCCCAAGAATCAATTGTGCTTCTTTGTACTTCAGTTTAAGAGCTTCAAGTTTCTTACACAGTTGTATACACATTGTTTTGGCTAGAGCTGTGTTGTTATGATTATATAGGTTACAAACTATAAAAATGGTGTTATCCAATTTGAAAACTAAAATAATCCATCTACCCTCATCTGAAAAAAATTATTCCATAATAATACCTTTAAATTTTTTGAGGAGGATAGCTACACCAGCCGATTGTTGAGAGGCATGACAGAAATAACATTGATCACCCCATTGTGTTTTCCAAAATTTCACATCATTTTCATTTGAGTGAGTCTCTTGTAAAAGGATTAAATCTGCATTTTTTCGTCTACAAAAAATAAAAATAGATTTTCTTTTGGTACTGTCACGGATACCTCTAACATTAAGGGATAGTATTTTTAAGGAACTGAAATGAAAGTCTGTCATAGAAAAATAAAATAAAGTGAACTAGAAGTCTGTAAACTAAACAGAAACTTGTAAAGTATTGAGATACAAATACACAAGTAGATACTCTCAAACAAGAGCTCTAAATATTGAGTACCTTATGAAATTGAAGACTCACTTCTTTCTCTTTATTAATATAAAGAAGTGAATAAATTGCTTAATTAAACAAGTAACTTTGCCACTGTATAAGTAGGTTATTTAACTACTAATAGGCATACTCATAGTGCAATAAACTAAATTCGAACATAACCATCACATCAATGTGATTGTACTAAACAGTAGATAATGAGTGCCTTAGTAGGAGAATTTAAGGTATGAGCATATTTCCGGTAAATCAATACATCTAATCAAACATGTAAACTTAAATTCGACATCGTTCCTTGTGAACAATAACCTGAGTTAACTTGAGGTAGTTAAGAGATCTTATTAATATTACTTAGCATTCAACTTAACTTAAGATCACCTTATTCAACAAATTGATTCTTAAACTGTATGTCTTACACCATCAATGATGGCCACCGGGCCGATCCATTTGGTCTTCTTCCCTTCGTCACGGGCTTGTTTAACCATTGGCCAGAGTTTGTTCCTGCATTGTCTTTCCATGTAAGTAAGGTCTTCTGCCATCCGTAGATTTTTTTTTTTCAACACATCGGAGTTGAGAGAGGCTCTCCATACTTTGTGTCGGAAAGTGCGCATGGTGAATTGCATGATAATGGGACGTGGTTTGTCGTCATCTTTATTTCTCCCCACTCTGTGTACAGTGTCTACCAGGAACTCAAGTCTGGACTTTTCTTCTGGAATGATCTGGGCGATTATTTCCAGTACCTCCTTTCTCACATCTTCGTTGCTGTATTCCGGGAGATTAATCAGACGGAGATTCCATCGTCGGCTATATCTCTCAGCCTCCTCCTGCCGCTCCTGAACTGCAGTCACTCGCTCGTTCAGCTTCTTCACGGTGTCATCTGTCGCCTTACAATGCACCCCAAGGTCTTTCATATGCTCCTGCATTACAACAATCTCCGCCGTGTTCTTGTTCACCATTTCTTCAAACTTGGAAAATCGGTCATTCAGTCCGTGAATAGCCTTCAGGATATCAGCATTGGACACATTTTCCGCTTCTTTCTTCGACATTTCAGAGCGGACCTTCTTTGGAAGGGGGCTATTCAGAGGGGTTTCAGGGAGAGGTGAACATAAGTTTGGGAAAGCATCAGACTCCAGGTCCATTATCAGTCCTCCCTTGCGTCTTGCTTCTTTTTTGGCCATATTTTCAGTGCTAATCTGTCACGTTGCTAACTTCTCTTTTATAAGTAAACCGGATCACTGTTTCATAACGCGACGACGAAACTTTTTTGGTTAAATAGTCCTACTATCCATGCATATAATACAAAGGCAACAAGTCACTTCTCAGAAAACAATCTTTGAGTCCATTAGGATAATTTTAAAAGTTTGGTACTTTGAAAAATTCACGAGCTCACAGGAAAGCGTCTACCCAGGTCGCCATCTTGGCCAATCCCCCAGGTTACTGTTGTTAATACACTAAGACGTCATGGTTTGAAATCATGCATGGAGTGGAAGGTTCCCCTGCTTAAACCAGCACATGTCAAGGCCCGTCTTAAGTTTGCCAATGACCATTTGGATGATCCAGAGAAAGTCATGTGGTCAGATGAGACCAAAATAGAACTTTTTGGTCATAATTCCACTAACCATGTTTGAAGGAAGAAGAATGATGAGTACCATCCCAAGAACACCATCCCTACTGTGAAGCATGGGGGTGGTAGCATCATGCTTTGGGGGTGTTTTTCTGGAGAGGATGACCGGGGCCATGTATTGCGAGATTTTGGGGAACAACCTCCTTCCCTCAGTTAGAGCATTGAAGATGGGTCGAGGCTGGGTCTTCCAACATGACAATGACCCGAAGCACACAGCCAGGATAACCAAGGAGTGGCTCTGTAAGAAGCATATCAAGGTTCTGGCGTGGCCTAGCCAGTCTCCAGGCCTAAACCCAATAGAGAATCTTTGGAGGGAGCTCAAACTCTGTGTTTCTCAGCGACAGCCCAGAAACCTGACTGATCTAGAGAAGATCTGTGTGGAGGAGTGGGCCAAAATCCCTCCTGCAGTGTGTGCAAACCTGGTGAAAAACTACAGGAAACGTTTGACCTCTGTAATTGCAAACAAAGGCTACTGTACCAAATATTAACATTGATTTTCTCAGGTGTTCAAATACTTATTTGCAGCTGTATCTTACAAATAAATAGTTAAAAAATCATACATTGTGATTTCTGGATTTTTTTTTTTAGATTATGTCTCTCACAGTGGACATGCACCTACGATGAAAATTTCAGACCCTCCATGATTTCTAAATGGGAGAACTTGCAAAATAGCAGGGTGTTCAAATACTTATTTTCTTCACTGTATACACTCACCGGCCACTTTATTAGGTACCCCATGCTAGTAACGGGTTGGACCCCCTTTTGCCTTCAGAACTGCCTCAATTCTTCGTGGCATAGATTCAACAAGGTGCTGGAAGCATTCTTCAGGGAGTTTGGTCCATATTGACATGATGGCATCACACAGTTGCCGCAGATTTGTCGGCTGCACATCCATGATGCGAATCTCCCGTTCCACCACATCCCAAAGATGCTCTATTGGATTGAGATCTGGTGACTGTGGAGGCCATTTGAGTACAGCGAACTCATTGTCATGTTCAAGAAACCAGTCTGAGATGATTCCAGCTTTATGACATGGCGCATTATCCTGCTGAAAGTAGCCATCAGAAGTTGGGTAAATTGTGGTCATAAAGGGATGGACATGGTCAGCAACAATACTCAGGTAGGCTGTGGCGTTGCAACGATGCTCAATTGGTACCAAGGGGCCCAAAGAGTGCCAAGAAAATATTCCCCACACCATGACACCACCACCACCAGCCTGAACCGTTGATACAAGGCAGGATGGATCCATGCTTTCATGTTGTAGACGCCAAATTCTGACCCTACCATCCGAATGTCGCAGCAGAAATCGAGACTCATCAGACCAGGCAACGTTTTTCCAATCTTCTATTGTCCAATTTCGATGAGCTTGTGCAAATTGTAGCCTCAGTTTCCTGTTCTTAGCTGAAAGGAGTGGCACCCGGTGTGGTCTTCTGCTGCTGTAGCCCATCTGCCTCAAAGTTCGACGTACTGTGCGTTCAGAGATGCTCTTCTGCCCACCTTGGTTGTAACGGGTGGTTATTTGAGTCACTGTTGCCCTTCTATCAGCTCGAACCAGTCTGGCCATTCTCCTCTGACCTCTGGCATCAACAAGGCATTTCCGCCCACAGAACTGCCGCTCACTGGATGTTTTTTCTTTTTCGGACCATTCTCTGTAAACCCTAGAGATGGTTGTGCGTGAAAATCCCAGTAGATTAGCAGTTTCTGAAATACTCAGACCAGCCCTTCTGGCACCAACAATCATGCCACGTTCAAAATCACTCAAATCATCTTTCTTCCCCATACTGATGCTCGGTTTGAACTGCAGGAGATTGTCTTGACCATGTCTACATGCCTAAATGCACTGAGTTGCCGCCATGTGATTGGCTGCTTAGAAATTAAGTGTTAACGAGCAGTTGGACAGGTGTACCTAATAAAGTGGCCGGTGAGTGTATATACACTCACCGGCCACTTTATTAGGTACCCCATGCTAGTAACGGGTTGGACCCCCTTTTGCCTTCAGAACTGACTCAATTCTTCGTGGCATAGATTCAACAAGGTGCTGGAAGCATTCCTCAGGGAGTTTGGTCCATATTGACATGATGGCATCACACAGTTGCCGCAGATTTGTCGGCTGCACATCCATGATGCGAATCTCCCGTTCCACCACATCCCAAAGATGCTCTATTGGATTGAGATCTGGTGACTGTGGAGGCCATTTGAGTACAGCGAACTCATTGTCATGTTCAAGAAACCAGTCTGAGATGATTCCAGCTTTATGACATGGCGCATTATCCTGCTGAAAGTAGCCATCAGAAGTTGGGTACATTGTGGTCATAAAGGGATGGACATGGTCAGCAACAATACTCAGGTAGGCTGTGGCGTTGCAACGATGCTCAATTGGTACCAAGGGGCCCAAAGAGTGCCAAGAAAATATTCCCCACACCATGACACCACCACCACCAGCCTGAACCGTTGATACAAGGCAGGATGGATCCATGCTTTCATGTTGTAGACGCCAAATTCTGACCCTACCATCTGAATGTCGCAGCAGAAATCGAGACTCATCAGACCAGGCAACGTTTTTCCAATCTTCTATTGTCCAATTTCGATGAGCTTGTGCAAATTATAGCCTCAGTTTCCTGTTCTTAGCTGAAAGGAGTGGCACCCGGTGTGGTCTTCTGCTGCTGTAGCCCATCTGCCTCAAAGTTCGACGTACTGTGCGTTCAGAGATGCTCTTCTGCCCACCTTGGTTGTAACGGGTGGTTATTTGAGTCACTGTTGCCCTTCTATCAGCTCGAACCAGTCTGGCCATTCTCCTCTGACCTCTGGCATCAACAAGGCATTTCCGCCCACAGAACTGCCGCTCACTGGATGTTTTTTCTTTTTCGGACCATTCTCTGTAAACCCTAGAGATGGTTGTGCGTGAAAATCCCAGTAGATTAGCAGTTTCTGAAATACTCAGACCAGCCCTTCTGGCACCAACAATCATGCCACGTTCAAAGTCACTCAAATAACCTTTCTTCCCCATACTGATGCTCGGTTTGAACTGCAGGAGATTGTCTTGACCATGTCTACATGCCTAAATGCACTGAGTTGCCGCCATGTGATTGGCTGCTTAGAAATTAAGTGTTAAGGAGCAGTTGGACAGGTGTACCTAATAAAGTGGCCGGTGAGTGTATATCAGCCTAATTTCACATGTAAAGCCACAGTTCACTTTCAAACAGACCTGAAAGCAACAGGTATAAAAATTTTGTTTAAATGGTTGTATCTCTTACATTTTTATCTGAAAAAAAACAAATGACGTTTTTTGACAGTGTTACAACTATATATATTTATATAAGTTTAATTTTCATATTAAAAACTATGGATTTAAAAAGAAATGATTAATCTATCATGTTCCTCTTCTGAGTTGAAGCAGAGCCAAAATCAGTTAAAATGAATGTATTTGCATTAAACATTTGCATAAAAATGTCCTGAAATAATTTATTGAATAGAAATCACATTAAGTTGTTTGGCCATAATAATTCATGTATGGGTAAAGTGTACATTCATGGATATAAACAGCGTGTGTCTTCAGCATGAGTGTGTCTGCTCCTGTGAGACATGTTCAGACCTCTGCTGTGATTGGTTAACCTCTCCTGAACACTGATATGACCTCTGCTGTGATTGGTTAACCTCTTCTACACGGACTGACACTGATATGACCTCTGCTGTGATTGGTTAACCTCTCCTGAACACTGATATAACCTCTGCTGTGATTGGTTAACCTCTTCTACACTGACTGACACTGATATGACCTCTGCTGTGATTGGTTAACCTCTCCTGAACACTGATATAACCTCTGCTGTGATTGGTTAACCTCTTCTACACTGACTGACACTGATATGACCTCTGCTGTGATTGGTTAACCTCTCCTGAACACTGATATGTAGGCTGAGTCTGTGAGGTCGATGTGCTGATAGTTCTGACACCATAACCTTCTGAATGACCCATTTCTGGCAGCTCAGTTTTCATTAACAGACTGGAGAGAAGCAAATCAAACTCGCTTTAAAACACCATCTGCCCCATTTAAAACAAAGACAGGAATCAGGCGAGTATAACCGTGAGTGTTTGCTTTATGTAAGTGTGCTCATACTCTCTCATGTTGAATGTGTGTGTGTGTGTGTGTGTGTGTGTGTGTGTGTGTGTGTGTGTGTTCTCCTGCGTCTCGTGTTGCTGCTCACACAGATCTGTCCCTGTGCCATTTTCCCAAGGTTTGCTCCGGCGCTCGCTCCAGTGCCAGGGTCATTACCTTCTCCACCGGAGACATCCCGTTTATACGAGCTTCCCAGATCCTGCCATTACACACTCCCTGAAGGGCTACGAGTAGGAACACCAAACTTACTCGCTGTTAAATAACACTTGCCTCACTAAGTTCATCCACGCACACATACACATCATTCTTTGAGCCTGTAATGTTTAGTCAGAAAGTCTCGTCTGGATCTTCAGTGAGCGTCAAGCTCCAGTGATCCATTCCCCTTAAACACAAGCTCACACTGAGCCACACCCACATCTCAACAGCCAATCATTAAATGTAAATACAACCTGACCGCACCGACTGTCAAAATGGGCTAATGTACATGAAATTCTTTAAATTGAATTTTACAATATTAGACAACTTTTTTTACGTGATCTTTAAAAGTTAGAGTAGAATCCAAAGTAACCCCAAGACACATAAACTCTTTAACAATTTCGAGTTCCTTCCCTCTCAGCAACACATCTGGATGTGTCTTCTCTACTAACTGTTTTGCAAATATACACACTGTTCTGAAAAGCAAATCATGAACATTGGTCATAGCAGAAGTCAAGTAATCTAAGCTTTATCAAAATTCTTAGCATGGGTAAAAATTACTACATCATCTACATACATCTGAGCATTTACATCTTTACATACTCCAGGTAGATCATTAACATAAAATGAAAATAAAATTGGTCCCAAGACAGAGCCTTGTGGAACCCCCTTGAGGCAAGCCAGGTAAGATGATGTTGTACCATAATACACACACATTGTTTCCTATTTGAAAGATTTGATTTTATCCAAAATATTGCCTCTGAAAAACGTAAATATGTTAGTTTAGATAAAAGCACCTGATGGTCAACAGTGTCAAATTACTTCTTTAGATCTAAAAAGACAGCACCAACACACACACTCTTATCTAATCAGCATTTCACTTTCTCAACAAACAATTTGCTGAATCTGTTGAATAATTGCTGCGAAAACCAAATTGCATTGGATGTAAAGAAGTAAAACCTTTATTTAGATGATTAGACAAAACAAGATTAGCTAGCAATTTTTCTGCTACCTTAGTTATAACCGGAAGGCTACTAATTGGCCTATATAATTATTCAAATGAGATTTATCTGCAGATGTATAAATTGGGATAACTGTAGCCACCTTCCAAGTCAAGGACACGTTCACCGTGTGTTTTATTGGGCAAACTAAAGAATCTTTATTTGATTTTATAAATGTTGTACCAAGCCCATAGGCATCCTTTGCTTTAGAACTTTTTAATGCATCAATAATATTAGCTACTTTTTTGTTGGTAATTGCAACTTTTTATAAATTAAATATTAAATAATAATTTCAATATAAATTAAGTTATAAATGAAAAATTCCCTGATATAAAGTCAGAATTGTGAGATATAAACTTACAATTTTATCTTTTTTTCTCAGAATTGCACATTTATATCATGCAATTCTGCAATTCACCCATTTGCGTTATAGAGTCAGAATTGTGAGATATAAACTTGATAATCGTGACACATTATAATTTGACAAGTCACATGCCTATGAGAAGATGAAGAGCGAGAGATTTCAGTAGTAAAGAGAGAGTAGACTGAATCAGATTCATTCAGCTCTGAGGAAAACAGATTTATATCCCACAGAAAGTCACATCCGTACACACTAAACAGCTGCATTGTGGGAAACCCCCGGGATATTCCTTACTGATTGCTTGAATTGAACCCTCTCCAACGAGATTACCTGGAAACTAAAATGCCAGTTAACTTGTTGATGAGAGCCGTCTGTTTCACTGTGTGTGTGTGTGTGTGTGTGTGTGTGTGTATCTGGAGATGATCAGGTCTCTTCCATTAACATTGACAGCTTTATCAGCTCAAGCTTTTATTATTGGCACTATAGTTCAACTATAGGATTTAGGACATTTTTAGTCTTATTAGTTTTAAACTTTTGTTTTTGAGGGGTATTAAACCAACATAAAAAGAGTATAACTCTAAGAACTCAGCACATCCTTTTCTTTTTCATGGATACTCATATGTCATTGTTCCAGTTATGATTCAGTCTATAGTTTTTTTCAAGCTGGATCAGAATCACACACACACACACACACTCACACTCACACTCACACTCACTCTTACTCTCTCTCACACACACACACACACACACACACACGCCTCCGGCTCCCTAATCAGAAAGACTTGAACTGATTTAACCGGAGGTCATGAACCTTGGACTCTCATGAAACACTGTGTGTGTGTGTGTGTGTGTGTGTGTGTGTGTGTGTGTGTGTGTGTGTGTGTGTGTGTGTGTGTGTTATAATGACTCCATTCTCTGATCCATAATCATATTTCATCCCTGAGGAATCCCTCAGACAGAAGCCCTTCTTTCTGTGACTGAACAAATAATACTGAGACATTCTAGAGAGCTAAAGAAACTTTCCTCAATGATCTCGACAGTTTCATAATGGATAATTACAGCAGGAAACAGAGGATTCCAGCAGAAAACAGCTTATATAAGCAGCTATAACACAGATCTCTTCAGTCGCATACAAAACATGCAAGACTTTCTCACACAAGAAATGTTTTATGCTCATTGTGATATAATACAGTATCGAACCTTTTGAGAGGCATTCAAAATCGTTATAAATACTACAGTTTCTCACATCAATGTATGTGGTCAAGAGTGACAAGCTGCATTTATAGGTGGATCTGTCCATTGTGTTAAATTGACATTGATCCATTACATTATGTTTAACAACATAACAAACATGATGCAACACATTCTGTTAGACATCCATTGCAAAATGCAGGAGTGCTACCTGAGAACAGAGCCCAAATATGCACATAAGTCAATTAGTGAAAATGATGTCTTAATGAACACCTATCAGACCTGAAGCAGAGCAAAAGAACGCTTTACAAACACTAAAGATGACGAATGAACGACTAGGAAGAACAAAAAATGAACAGAGTACACAAGAGTAATTAATATGGCAGCTAGTTGGAGCTAATGAGCGGAGCAGAACCCGTATCTGCCACCCAGACACTATAATGCCTTGATGCCAGAATGGACATCAGTAGCTGACTCAAACATCACAGCTCGACTGTTACCGTCAACTTCAACACCAGAACTTGTTACTGTCTGTTCTAACATGATGTGATCACTGTTCTTGTCCTTGTTTCTCTGTATATAGCCTGTGTATAGTGTATCTGTATGCATTTATTAATTTGTGTGTAATATCACCCTGCCAGGGGGTCTGCAGATGGAAATTAGCCTATGGCAATAATCTGGCATATTTACATCTGTGAAAATGTTCATTAATATGTATTGTCCCTTTTGTTTTGTTTAAAAAAAAAAATAACCCGAACATTCCCACTGTTCGTGGCTGAATCCTTCAGCTCATAGGGGAAGTGTGTATTTGAGTTATAGCTCCATCAAAGGGAAGATAGTTCTTCTGAACAAACTCTGAAGACCAGTTCATGTTACAGCAGAACATCCCATAATGCACACTTATAATGAAGAGCTGAAGCCAAGACTAGAACATCTGCAGACCTGTCAATCATTCCACATCATTGATGAGGCATTATGGGATACGCTGCTGGACTGACAACACAAAGCCTTCATTTTCAGTGAAGGTCTGTCATCAAAAAACCCTGAAACCAGCCTAAGATGGTTTTTAAATGGTCTCCGCCTTATTAGTCAAACAAACAAAAACATGCCCTCATAACTTCATGCTTCTGTGACGACGTGTCCCGGTGCAATAAAGGCAATACTTACACTGAGATCTGCCTCCGTTTAGTTAAACTCTTTCTATGATCTTAATAATTCCCAATGGACAAAATCAGTGCCTCCCTACATGTTTTTGTTTTTTTCTAGTTTGATAAGCCAGCTCATTTAGGGCCTGTTTACACCTGGCTGTTTACACCTGTTTACACCTGTTTACACCTGGCTGTTTACACCTGGCCGTTTACACCTGGCCGTTTACACCTGGCCGTTTACACCTGTTTACACCTGGCCGTTTACACCTGGCCTTTTACACCTGGCCGTTTACACCTGGCCGTTTACACCTGTTTACACCTGGCCGTTTACACCTGGCCTTTTACACCTGTTTACACCTGGCTGTTTACACCTGTTTACACCTGGCCGTTTACACCTGGCCTTTTACACCTGGCCGTTTACACCTGTTTACACCTGGCTGTTTACACCTGTCTACACCTGGCTGTTTACACCTGTCTACACCTGGCCGTTTACACCTGGCTGTTTACACCTGCCTGTTTACACCTGCCTGTTTACACCTGCCTGTTTACACCTGGCCGTTTACACCTGGCCGTTTACACCTGGCCGTTTACACCGGTTTACACCTGGCCGTTTACACCTGTTTACACCTGGCCGTTTACACCTGGCCTCCCTACATGTTTTTTTTTCTAGTTTGATAAGCCAGCTCATTTAGGGCCTGTTTACACCTGTTTACACCTGGCCGTTTACACCTGGCCGTTTACACCGGTTTACACCTGGCCGTTTACACCTGGCCGTTTACACCTGTCTACACCTGGCCGTTTACACCTGTCTACACCTGGCCGTTTACACCTGTTTACACCTGGCCGTTTACACCTGTTTACACCTGGCTGTTTACACTTGTTTACACCTGGCTGTTTACACCTGCCTGTTTACACCTGCCTGTTTACACCTGCCTGTTTACACCTGGCCACAATGTGTTTTCTGTGATCTGACAGCTATCCAATCAGCTAATAGGCCAATAGGCTGATTAAAATAGTGTCAAACTCTAAATTGTTAATTAATTACAGAAATTACAGAAACTGAAATAGAAAGCAGACTGAAATAATTTACCTTTAAATGTACGATCTTTGACTTCCTTTTATAGGGTTAAAAATGTTTTTTTTATCGTTGGTTTGAAACTTGTTGTAATTGCTTTAGATGATATATACAGTGAAGAAAATAAGTATTTGAACACCCTGCTATTTTGCAAGTTCTCCCACTTAAAAATCATGGAGGGGTCTGAAATTGTCATCGTAGGTGCATGTCCACTGTGAGAGACATAATCTATAAAAGAAAATCCAGAAATAACAATATGATTTTTTAACTATTTATTTGTAAGATACAGATGCAAATAAGTATTTGAGCACCTGTCTATCAGCTAGAATTCTGACCCTCAAAGACCTGTTAGTCTGCCTTTAAAATGTCCACCTACACTCCATTTATTATCCTAAATTAGATGCACCTGTTTGAAGTCGTTGGCTGCATAAAAACCCCTGTCCACCCCATACAATCAGTAAGAATCCAACTACTAACATGGCCAAGACCAAAGAGCTGTCCAAAGACACTAGAGACAAAATTGTACACCTCCACAAGGCTGGAAAGGGCTACGGGGAAATTGCCAAGCAGCTTGGTGAAAAAAGTTCCACTGTTGGAGCAATCATTAGAAAATGGAAGAAGCTAAACATGACTGTCAATCTCCCTCGGACTGGGGCTCCATGCAAGATCTCACCTCGTGGGGTCTCAATGATCCTAAGAAAGGTAAGAAATCAGCCCAGAACTACACGGGAGGAGCTGGTCAATGACCTGAAAAGAGCTGGGACCACCGTTTCCAAGGTTACTGTTGTTGATAATACACTAAGACGTCATGGTTTGAAATCATGCATGGCATGGAAGGTTCCCCTGCTTAAACCAGCACATGTCAAGGCCCGTCTTAAGTTTGCCAATGACCATTTGGATGATCCAGAGGAGTCATGGGAGAAAGTCATGTGGTCAGATGAGACCAAAATAGAACTTTTTGGTCATAATTCCACTAACCGTGTTTGGAGGAAGAAGAATGATGAGTACCATCCCAAGAACACCATCCCTACTGTGAAGCATGGGAGTGGTAGCATCATGCTTGGGGGTGTTTTTCTGCACATGGGACAGGGCGACTGCACTGTATTAAGGAGAGGATGATCGGGGCCATGTTTTGCGAGATTTTGGGGAACAACCTCCTTCCCTCAGTTAGAGCATTGAAGATGGGTCGAGGCTGGGTCTTCCAACATGACAATGACCCGAAGCACACAGCCAGGATAACCAAGGAGTGGCTCTGTAAGAAGCATATCAAGGTTCTGGCGTGGCCTAGACAGTCTCCAGACCTAAACCCAATAGAGAATCTTTGGAGGGAGCTCAAACTCCGTGTTTCTCAGCGACAGCCCAGAAACCTGACTGATCTAGAGAAGATCTGTGTGAAGGAGTGGGCCAAAAGAGAACTTGCAAAATAGCAGGGTGTTCAAATACTTATTTTCTTCACTGTATATGATTATTTTTATTAATGCTAGGCAAAAATTCATAGGCAAAAAAAAAGTTATTTTTGCAGTAGTGTGTTTGTTGTTTGTTGTTAGGTGACGGTTGTTTTTGTTTTGAGTTATGTTATTTAAATTGTGTATTAGGACCCCCTTGAAAACGAGATGATGCATCTCAAGGGGTTGATCCTAAAGAATAAAATTTGTTACAAATTTGTTTCATGAATTCTGGACTAAATGGAGGGCATAGACATCTGAACCTGCTTTTCTGAACTCCAGATACAGCGAGAATCAAACAGATCCATCTCTTTACACTCAATTCACTTCTGGGTGAAAGAGGTTTGAGTTCAGTTCCTTTACAAAGAACAAGTGTGAACGCCCTAAAGATCATACATTTTTATAGCAAACCATGGCTTTGTTTCACAAAGACAGCATACGAGCCACAACAGTGACAGGTTCTCAACTGAAAGAGAGAGAGAGAGAGAGAGAGAGAGAGAGAGATCGAGAGAGAGAGATCAGCTGAGGTCTGTGTCATTCTCCAGCATAATGACAGACTGCATTGTGTGTGTGTGTGTGTGTTTTATGAGATGGATAGGCGTTATACTGAATTAAACATCCTAGGAATGTAATGGTGGAGGCATGATAGCATTTGTGTGTGTGTGTGTGTGTGTGTGTGTGTGTGTAGAGTTAAAAGAGGCTTTTTAGATTTCTGAACTCTTTTAATGTGTGTAAATGTGTGACATTATATGTATGATGACTGTACTGTCTGTCCGTCTAGACAAAACACATCTGTATATGGAGCTCATTTGTAATAGTGTGTGTGCGATACTTTCTGAAAGGCCTCATTCATTTGCGTGGTCACATGATCTGAATCTGAAGTCCTGTGTGTAGGAAGACGTCGACGGAGAAGTCACATCCGATGACAACGGGAACCATGAGAACATTCCCACTGGAAGATTGTGTCTCTGATGCCAGTGTCTCCAAATGAATTTCATAAAAAAATATGATTCATAAAAACGATTCACATTCTTCAACTTGACAGCCAACTTTAACTCAGCATCAGAAGAAAGAGGAATATCATCCAGTGGTTTAAAGAGAACAATCCTCAGTCAGCAGTTAAAATAAAAACAGTGTGATGAAAACATCTGTAAAAGAGTCACACGTACACCAAAGGTTGTATTTATTACCAATTTGACATTAAGCTGTGTAAACAGTTTCCTCACATGCTTCTGCTGTTTCCTAAATATGGCTAATATTTTGTGCAAGCATAATTAAAGTCCCGCTGTGGTGAAAATTTTGTTTATATGTCTATGTGATGTTTTTAATATGTTTTAAGACAAATCATGTGTTAGTTCATAAGTCAACAGCATTGCTGAGTATTTCCTCCTTAAAACTGCAGTGAACCAAAGACAGTCTCAAAAACACGGTGTGAAATCGCTGGTGTTTCTGACGTCACAAACGACCTTGACCGATCAGATCAACGTGTGATCGTCAACCAGTGGATCTCTGAGTGAGGGAGTGAGTGGAGGCAGGGCTCATTTGCATATTCATAGAACCACGTACACTAAATGAGGAAAGGGTGTCGAGTTACATTCAAGATATTTTAACGGTTTCATATAGTTCCTATAACTATTGCCGGAAGTACCTGCTTTTTAGTGTGTTCGCCAAAGAAACTGGGAATGATTTTAGTCATAGCAACCATAGATTTCCATAATAAAGGCTAGATGTCTTACGACAGAGTCTCTATCGTCATCACCGGCGGCCATCTTGTCACAGGCTAGCTTTCTGGCAGGCTCTGTGATACCTGATGTAAGGTGAGAACACAAAGGGCCCTATTTTAACGATCTGAAACGCAAGTGTCAAAGCGCAAAGCGCAAGTAACTTTGTGGGCGGATCCCGGCGCTGTTGCTATTTTCCCGGCGGGATAAATGCCTCTTGCGCCTGGCGCAAATCTAAAAGGGGTTGGTCTGAAGTAGCTTCATTATTCATAGGTGTGGTTTGGGCGTAACGTGAAATAAACCAATCAGAGCGTCATATCACATTCCCTTTAAGAGCATGATGAACGAGGTGCGCTTGTTCCATGGCGCAATACTATTATAACGGCGCATTTACCAGGAGCGCTTCAGAATCGGTTCACAGCCGAGGAGATCGATGTTCTCGTCAGGGCCGTAAAAGAAAGAGAAGTGACATTGGGGATGGGACAAACACACACAAATTAGCTTCGGTTATACATTCATATAATAATTTGGGTAAATATGTAAGCTTTATGCCTATTTTTCCCATCGTCATGGACACAACAATGATTTCCCTCGTGTTTTAATATTTTTACTTATAAAATGTATCATTTGCAAAAAGTAAAATGCATCTGTGTGTGTAGATGAGAGAATCATCTACAGTGTATGCGCGTTGTTCACACTCTGTATTATGACCAAGCACGCGCGCTTAAAATAGCATCTGAATGTACGCGCAACGCGCCAGTGACTTTACACTAGGTTTTTTCTGGTCAGTGGCGCAATTGTTTTCTGGAACTGCAAAATAGCATGAGGGAAAGTTTGCGCCGGAACACGCCTCCTCTTTGCGCTGAACCGCCCCGGGGAGCGCAAGTGTATTTCTTAGTTTACCGACGTGTGTCTGTGGAGGGAAAAGTCCGCTTTGCGCGGGTGCAAAATAGGAATGATACATGCGTCAGTGTACAAAGTCATTTGCGCCGGGTGCAAGATAGGGCCCAAATACTCTTATCTCGCGGAAATCTTGTCCGATTTACAAATGGTTTGGTTTCTTATTAACGTTATTTATGTGGCTATAATGTGGCTATAATACTGGATGTTTACATAATTAATACATGATTATTCATAAGTGTGCAGTGTCATAACTATATCTCTGACGTTTATAACGAACCAAACCGTTTGAAAATCGGTAGAAAATTTAGCAAGTTATGGTTATTTAAAAAGTACATGCACCATAAAACACAATGTTACGAGTGAGCGACCAGCCTGTGACAAGATGGCCACCATGTGCTGACGTCGACCTCCATTGGCCAGCAGCGCGGACGAGACATCTAGCCTTTATTATGGATATCTATGATAGTAACGCCTTTAGGGGACTAAATTATCTCCTGCTTCAGAGTAGAGTCTAACCCAGCACAGGCATTACTAGTCAAGGTCTTCACCGGTCCAATGGGAGCCAAAAACCTGAAAAAAAGCACATAAATTATGCGAGACCTGAATCCACTAATCGCGAACCTGCTCGGTTCTCAGGTAATTTATGTGTTTTTTTACGAATGGACCAGAGAAGACCCAAATTCTATTAAACTATGTTGGGCATATAACAAAATTTTATTTTTTAAAACAATTATATAACAACGTTATTATCTCCGTCAGCATGGATTTTAGACTCGCTGCTTGCAAGATCTTCCAAGGATTACAGTGAACGATGTCAAACGAAGGTTGGGAAAGTGATATAATTATTCCTTTTATTTCTAACTTTTAAATTAATCCCAGCTCCTTCCATTTGTCATCATTATCACTTTGGTTTTGAGGATAAAAAGCACCACTTGATAATTACCTTGAATATTTAGTCAAATAAACTTTGAATCATCTTGAGGCAGTGAAGAGAATCTGTGCCACGACATTGTTTGTTTTACTTTCACTTTCCTTTTTGCGTGAATGGGTGAAGTATTTCAATTAACAACGGAAGGAAGTTGGATTTAAGGAAGTGTGTCGTACCTGGAAAAAGGCGTCATCCGTTTGTGTGCATTGAGAAGTTTGCCTGCTTGTCAATCTGATGCTTCCTGTGTTTGAAGTCTGGTGCGTCACGAAGTTCGACTGCAGCTTTGCACTTCCAGACTGACTTCCAGACTGACTGATTTTGAGCTGTTCTAAACTCAAAGCTGCTTATCCGCCTATCTTGGTGTTGAAGATGACACGCGATACTCTCTAACTGCCTCTTATACCTGCTAACGTGCGTGACGCGGTTTTCTGCACGGATTTCAGACCGAGTTGAGATCTACTACCTTTTATTTATTTATTTCCATTTCTCTTTTTTGTGTTATTATTATGAACAACATTATTATGAATTGACAAATAAATATCCCTTGTGAACTGAATTTTTCTTGGATTATTACTATGATTTTGTTGTGTAACAGGTGGTTATTTTTTGCTATCCTGGGTTAATTAAAATTGACAGATTTAATCCTGTCTGGTGCCCGAAGTTTTCTTTAAAATAATTTATTTATGTTAGGATGGCCACCACCATTAAAATCTTATGGTCAGCTAAATAACAGTATGCCAAAAGTTATAAGAAGTCATGAGGTTACAGTACTGAGTGATTTGCGCATTTGTGTTAAGTGCATTTTTGAGAAACGCAGGTAGAAAAGGAACAAATGCGTGTTCATGTAGGGCTTTTCTTCTGTGTAGAAGCTCTTCGCCGGAGATGAGGTAAATATTGTTGCAGACAACACTGGTGAATCCATGATTTATTAGGCTATTAATAAAATTTGTATCAAGCTATCATGTTTATTTTTCAAATCCACTGGTCACAATTGAAAGCCAAACAAATAATGTGCATCCATCAGGCAGGCAATAATATAAAAAGTGATAATAAATAAATAAATGAAAGTAATGGAGCAGTGGCCAAATCAGTCAGCAGGACACAGGGATTTATCCTGACTGACTGCGGAAAGAAGGTTCAACTGTAGACCGGAGATCTCCAAAAGGGGGCGTGAACTCCAGAAGGGGGCAGAGCCTCCAAAAGGGGGCGTGAACTCCAGAAGGGGGCAGAGCCTCCAAAAGGGGGCATGAACTCCAGAAGGGGGCAGAGCCTCCAAAAGGGGGCATGAACTCTAGAAGGAGGCAGAGCCTCCAAAAGGGGGCGTGAACTCCAGAAGGGGGCAGAGCCTCCAAAAGGGGGCGTGAACTCTAGAAGGAGGCAGAGCCTCCAAAAGGGGGCGTGAACTCTAGAAGGAGGCAGAGCCTCCAAAAGGGGGCGTGAACTCTAGAAGGAGGCAGAGCCTCCAAAAGGGGGCGTGAACTCTAGAAGGAGGCAGAGCCTCCAAAAGGGGGCGTGAACTCCAGAAGGGGGTAGAGCCTCCAAAAGGGGGCATGAACTCCAGAAGGGGGCAGAGCCTCCAAAAGGGGGCGTGAACTCTAGAAGGAGGCAGAGCCTCCAAAAGGGGCGTGAACTCCAGAAGGGGGCAGAGCCTCCAAAAGGGGGCGTGAACTCTAGAAGGAGGCAGAGCCTCCAAAAGGGGGCGTGAACTCTAGAAGGAGGCAGAGCCTCCAAAAGGGGGCGTGAACTCTAGAAGGAGGCAGAGCCTCCAAAAGGGGGCGTGAACTCTAGAAGGAGGCAGAGCCTCCAAAAGGGGGCGTGAACTCCAGAAGGGGGTAGAGCCTCCAAAAGGGGGCATGAACTCCAGAAGGGGGCAGAGCCTCCAAAAGGGGGCGTGAACTCTAGAAGGAGGCAGAGCCTCCAAAAGGGGCGTGAACTCCAGAAGGGGGTGAGCCTCCAAAAGGGGGCGTGAACTCCAGAAGGGGGTAGAGCCTCCAAAAGGGGGCATGAACTCCAGAAGGGGGTAGAGCCTCCAAAAGGGGGCATGAACTCCAGAAGGAGGCAGAGCCTCCAAAAGGGGGCGTGAACTCCAGAAGGGGGTAGAGCCTCCAAAAGGGGGCGTGAACTCCAGAAGGGGGCAGAGCCTCCAAAAGGGGGCATGAACTCCAGAAGGGGGTAGAGCCTCCAAAAGGGGGCATGAACTCCAGAAGGAGGCAGAGCCTCCAAAAGGGGGCGTGAACTCCAGAAGGAGGCAGAGCCTCCAAAAGGGGGCGTGAACTCCAGAAGGGGGTAGAGCCTCCAAAAGGGGGCATGAACTCCAGAAGGGGGCAGAGCCTCCAAAAGGGGGCGTGAACTCTAGAAGGAGGCAGAGCCTCCAAAAGGGGCGTGAACTCCAGAAGGGGGTAGAGCCTCCAAAAGGGGGCGTGAACTCTAGAAGGAGGCAGAGCCTCCAAAAGGGGGCGTGAACTCCAGAAGGGGGTAGAGCCTCCAAAAGGGGGCATGAACTCCAGAAGGGGGCAGAGCCTCCAAAAGGGGGCGTGAACTCTAGAAGGAGGCAGAGCATCCAAAAGGGGGCGTGAACTCCAGAAGGGGGTAGAGCCTCCAAAAGGGGGCGTGAACTCTAGAAGGAGGCAGAGCCTCCAAAAGGGGGCGTGAACTCCAGAAGGGGGCAGAGCCTCCAAAAGGGGGCGTGAACTCCAAAAGGGGGCGGGGTCTCCAAGTGCAAAGGCTTTTGCTATTGGCTCTGGCTTCATTCAATAAAAGAATATCCCTATCGGAACATTTACTTCTTGGGGAACAACCCTGGTTCCTATAACTGAGTTCCTATAACTACACAGTGTAAAAGCCACTTAATCGTTCTAAAGCCCTATAACGAGGGAGATGAACTGCTCGAGATTGACAGAAATTAGATCAATTTAAATCTGTCAGCTTGAAGCTCATCAGTACCAAGACCTCTTCAACTGCCTTATCAGCAGCAATCACATGAACTGAAGGCACTCGTGTGAAAACGCCCTGCTAGAGTCACTTCACTTCCACAGATCTGATGATCTATAGAGCTCTTCATTACAGCTGTGTGTGAATATGTGTTATTGAGTGACAGCTTTGAGGTGTATCAATGAAAACAGCAGAAGGGCAGATGAGCTGAGTCTGAGTCCGTCTCGCTGTGCAGATCATTTACTAGTCAAATTCTGAACAAACTGAAAAAGCAGAACCAGTGAGACGAGTGAGAGCGAGACAAGAGACATATACTGTCACCTCTCAACTGCTTGATTGCTTGTATTGTCACAAAATGTGGACTATATTATCACCCAGCTCTAACAGTTAGCATGTAAAATTGTAAGTGTGAAGCAGTCATGCTGAGTCAGGAGTGAAGCTACTGAACCCCAAACTGAAGGTGCTCTGAGTTCAGCTGCACTCGAACTGTGCCGTGATTGACGTGAATGTGAAAGCAACACAGACTCTGGTGTGCACTTGTTCAGGAAGTCAAATAACCGGTGCATGCGTTTTAGCCAATGACGACATCATTAGTTGAACAAAACACATGTAAAGAGGAATGACGAGGTCGGTCTAGGTATTACATTTATCAGATATGCACGGGTACAAGTCCAGCTTTTGAAATAATAGACGGGTCCAGGTCGGTTCCGTGTAGCACACTACGGGTCTCTTCGGGTTCGGGTACATATTTTTGGACCTGTGTAGATCTCTAGTCTACGGTACACAGAGAGGCAGCAGTTTCCCCTGATGAGTATAAAGAGCCCAGATCCCATGAGTACATCACTTCTGTCCCACTTAAAACACACACACACACACACACACACACACACACACACACACTTCTTGGATCTCTAAAGCTATGTCCCACTTACCACCCTTCCTCCTGCAGTAGGAGAGTGCTGTATACAAGCGTGTGTGTGTGTCCTTTTCACTAGACAAATAAAAATAAACTACTGCATGAAAGTATGTGAGTGCCATTCATGAAATGTATTTTAGATCCCATTCTTTTTTTTTTTTAACTATGTCTGCTTGAGGAAAAAAGTTAAATATTCCCATATCTTCATAATCCCTTCTCATATCCTCCTATAACCACACTTCAGTCTGTGTTATCAAGGGACAAATCTCTCATCTTCATGTCACTCCAAACTCAGAGCAGAATCACATTTAAGTGTGTGTTGAAGACCCTGCCCTCCGTCACAGCTCTCCAATCTTAGGGCCCTATCATTTCCGCAATCACGGAATGGAAATCGGCAAATCAACGCGGAATTTCTGAGATTTGTACTATTTGGAATGAAATTCTGTTTTTGTGTGGGAGAAGAACATATGTCTGGGGAAAATGTAGACCAGGGGAAGCAAATCTGGGCGACACAAGCCCTCCCGTCATTTCAGCTCCAATGACGGCATCAAAACATTGAAAGCATAGCGAAGCGGCTCTCCACGGCTCTGCTTTCGTCGGCGAAAAAGTTAAGAAACTCGATGCTAAGCCCTCAGTACTGAGCCGAGCAGTTCGCACGTGACTTTTATGAAGTGTTTCCCAAACATAGACTAATTCGTGGCGGTGCACCACAGAATCAACACCGGCCACCACGTATTTCCTTTTCTTGCTCTCCCTCCGTCTCTCTGTCACACTGTGCGCGAGAGAGACAGAGTGTGACTTTTATTTCAACTTATATTAACTAATATAATTAATTTTACTGGACAGTTTAAGGGTGTATTCACACCAGGAAAGTCCGATAGTTCACTTGCTTCGGTCCGGACCAAATAAAATGTTTTTTTTTTTTTTTTTTGGTACGGTTCGCTTTCACACTGCTCTTTTTGCAAGTGAACCAAAATTTGTAAACAAAACCACACGTGTGCTAAGGTCGTTCATTCATTGGACAAGGATTCTCAAGTAGGGAAATCAGGAAGTGCAAAAAAGGCTCAGCATGGAGACATTTCGTACTGCAATATTTGCCAATTTTGTGTTATTCTGTACAAACGCAATACGAAGAAACTAATGTATCATATGATACAATGTCATCTATACTAGTGCTGCACGATTAATCATATCGCAATCGTAATCGCGATGTCAAGCCTATGCGATTATATGACGCAAAATGCCGCGATTTTATATGAAATATGGGCGATTCCACAGTTTCTGTCCACAAGGGGTGTAATGAACAATATAGATTGAATAATACCCAGTTGTTGTCATTTTTTTTATTTTTAGTTCACTATTTTGTTAAAGATATATGTAAGAAATAATAAAGTTATTTTTATCCCACTAAGCCTTGGCATTATCGTGTAATGAGACTTTATTTTATTTCCGTCCCCAGAAATTGCAGATGTCAGGGTGGGACATTCAGTGCATCTGGATTTTTCCTAAGTATTTTCTTTAATTTGCTTTAATAAAATCCAGAATTTTGGCGCATAACATTTATTTTGGTGTGTCTTCTACAAAATACTACTACTAACACTGAAAGTATAATTCCCTTAATCTACCACGATGCAATGGAAACATTTACTAACGTTCGTTACACTTTCTGTCCAAGCAGTTACGCACGTTAAACTATGATTCTAAAGGAAGCAGAGATATATTTTTTCCATGCAATTCTATCAGTAGCAAAACGATAAAAACATCTTGTGTGGGTTAAATTCTCATATGCGTTGCTACATGATAAATTGCACATCGCAATCGCAATATTGAACTCAATTATCGCAATATGACATTTTCCCCAAATCGTGCAGCCCTACGATGTTGTAATTCGGATTTTGAGAAGACGGCGATGTGCGACTAGCTTTCGTGAGGCTGCCGTGCGCGCGCTGTGCGCAGTATGTTCTGTCTCGCATACGCGCTCCAGAATCCGGGAGATTTGAACTAATTTGCGGGCTTCAGGGAGACGCTATCAATATGCGAGAGATTCCCGGAACTTCCGGGAGACTTGGGAGGTCTGATGAGGCAGCTCGTCTCTTCGAAGCTCCAGGTCAAACCACGACTCATTTTATCAAATGTAGTAGGCTACAACAGCTCACTTTCCCATAACGCAACTCAGACTACGGAAGCCTGTTAACTCAAAGGCGCAGTGCTTTCTTGCAATTGGGTTGGTTCATGTTCACACCGTAAACGAACCGTACCTGAGTTCGTTTGGAACCGTACCGAGTCCACCTCTTCAGCTGGGTCTCGGTTCAGTTGTTTGGTCCGCACCCGAGTTCGATTGCTGTATTCACACCTGCCCAAAAGGTCCGCACCAAGGGGGGAAACAAACTAGAGTTCGATTCAATCGAACCAAACAAGGCAGGTGTGAATACACCCTAAAGCTCATAACCATATTTTGTTGTTACTTTAAGTACTTAGAATGCAGTGTTATGTTGCATCATGCAGTATTTGTCCTGAAAAGTAAGAGTAAATGTCTGTTACCTCAATAAATTTAAGGTCATTCCTATTTTATTTGTGTACATGTTAATCATTAACATTAAAGGGTTAGTTCGCCCATTTAAGACATGAAGTTGTATGCAATCCTTACCAGCACTATAGTGTATACACACTGACCCACTCTGTTGTCACCCCCCTGGTCCGAGTTCTGACCGCTGGAAGTTTTTGAATGAAGTAATCCCGGCTACTTTCCGGGGCCACAAAACTGTGCGTTTTTACGTGAAAAAAAGATTTGCGTTTCAAAGCTTGATTAATTTAACACACAAAAAACACGCCGGTCAAAATTCATACCTCAGTTTTAATGCGGCACTATTTTCCTTCCGTTTCTATCAATCCGCGCTGCTGTCAATGTCAACAGTGCGCACGTGACGATTAGCTGTTGATAGCGCGACTCGCCGACAACATGTCCGACTACGAAACTTCAGATGATGAAACTAATTTTAGCACAGTGTCAGACGGATCAGATGAAGACAGTAATTTTAACTCAACGATAAAGGGATAAATTCAGGTGTACTTGACCTCAGTAGTCATGGCAACAATAATCAGAGACACCTGAATTAATCAAGTTTGCACAATAATGACAGACAGGAAACAAGGAGCTGGTTGAAGTTCTGGAAGTAGTGCAGCTGTGCATAAAGCCAATTGTGTGTGTTCAATCAAATATTTTTCTCAGCAAATTGTAACAATATATACTTTTTTATATTCTACACATCTTTTCACGTGTTTTATAATGGAGTCTAAACATCAGCTTGTTTACCGTACAGTTTAGACATGGGATCATAAAGTTAGTAAATAGAGCTTACCCGTGGTACTGGTACAGCAAAACTCTTTAAAATAATTTTTTTTACTTTTCCTCCTTGGTTGGAGATGTAATCGTCTTCGCTGAAGTGAGCACTACATACACGAAAATCCTTTATTCGAGATAATTTAGCTCCCGCTGAGTAGCCGATGGCAACCAGCCAAAGCGGTCTCATATTCATATTTGATACAGGAAAACGATGAAATTTGAACTTTGATCCCGGCACATCCTTGTTGTCACAGCCTGGGAATTTACAAGTTCGCAACATTGTTAATTTAAAATTTTTTACCTTGTTGTCGATCGATTGTGTAAACACTATGGAAGAGCTGATCGTCACGTGCGCACTGTTGACATTGACAGCAGCGCGGATTGATAGAAACGGAAGGAAAATAGTGCCGCATTAAAACTGAGGTATGAATTTTGACCGGCGTGTTTTTTGTGTGTTAAATTAATCAAGCTTTGAAACGCAAATCTTTTTTTCACGTAAAAACGCACAGTTTTGTGGCCCCGGAAAGTAGCCGGGATTACTTCATTCAAAAACTTCCAGCGGTCAGAACTCGGACCAGGGGGGTGACAACAGAGTGGGTCAGTGTGTATACACTATAGTGCTGGTAAGGATTGCATACAACTTCATGTCTTAAATGGGCGAACTAACCCTTTAAAAGCACACTCTTTTTATGAATAAAATAACAGTAAAGGCTAAAAAAAACTGAATTCCCAAAATTTTAAAATGGAAATTGTGAAAATTAAAACGGAAAAACAGAATTTGGGAAAAAATAAAACGGATTTTATAGGGCCCTACAATCTCATTCAGCTTGAGTACATTCACACATGATGCCAAAACACACCAGGTTTGATGCCAATGATGCCAAATCTCGTAAACTCAAAACTCGTAAGGACAACTTTTATGCTGATTTCATGGTGTTTGACAATATAAATCACCATCCACTTTTGTAGTAAAGTAGAGAACGGTTGAGACGATTACTGTAGCAAACCAGAGAGAGTCATTCAGCTTTGGAACGACAGTGAGAAACTGGGCTATATCTTCAATCTAAGTTACAATATTTATCTCTGCCACTATATTTCCTCTTACTTCCATTTAACTGCTTGATCGACAAATCCATTTGGTTTTGCAAGGCAAATCTATACCGTAGGGCACAAATGCACAAACACAGACCTAGCCAAACCATCTGAGAGGATCACGACAGACAATGACATAAATTCAAACCTCTCTCGGTTTCCAAAACAGCTCCAGGGAACGCAGGGCTCGCCAAATTTTAAAATCACTGGTAGCAGGCACTCCGAAATTAATTAATTTCAACTAGCCCGAATAAAAAAAAAAATTTTTGTCGAAACATCAATCAAAGTGTTAGTGACTTTCGCAGTTTTCTCCACTGCACACCCGGTCGTCACATTACAATTATTCAAGTTCTCAGTGTAATCAGGGCTGCGTTTCCCGAAACCTTCTTAACGCTACGTCGTTCTTAAGTTACACCTTAAGCTGTACCTTATCGTTAATACGTGTTTCCCGAAACGCTCTTAGTTAAGTATACCTTCTGTAAGTCATACTTTCGGAAGGTTGGTCTGGAGCACTCTTAGCTATACCTTATCACTGTTAAAGGTCTATATGAATATAATTCTGAAGTTTTAATACACCCAGACAGTGTTCAATTAGGCTAATTCAAGTGTTTTCATGCAAAGAATAAAATTGTCATTACACTGATTGTTGTTACAATTTTAATTATATTATTATATATAATACAATTTTATTAATTTATTTGAATTAAAGAGCGCTTTTAAAGGCCAGTGAAAGCATAGGCTACTGTCAGTTAAGTCCTATTCGGACGCTAATATTGTTTATCATGGGCTCGTACGGTATTTTAAACATTTACAGGGGTAAGTCGGTTATTTTAGTGCCGTCCGAATCCATAATATCAGTGTTTTTTCTCACCCAACCCGCGTAAAAATCTCTGTCCAAATTAGTACCTACTGATTTTTTGACAAACAGGTCGTGTGGTAATTTAATTGCCGTCTGAATCCACATCTCTGAGTTTACAAGAAGAGATTCAAAATTCACTGTTTAAATCCTTTTTGATCACTGCCGAGCACCGTAGCTACATGACGTACTCTTTTATTACTGAAATGCTTGAAAGTATTTACAAGAACAGTATTTCATCGCAGCTCACCTCAGCGAACAAAAATGGGAAAGAGAAGAAAGCACATCAAAAATTTAAATGGTTATGATGGCAGCAATATATGATACAATTTTAAAATATATAGGCAAGGCTATTATAGGCTGTTATAGTTTAGATTATTTTTTATAATATCCCATGAGTCCTAGTAAATGCAATTTCAACTATTTCTGAAGTGCTTCTTTTATAAAGAACAGCGCTTTCTCACATAAGCAGCCCCTGCACAAGAGAATAATTGATTCTCGAGTCATCGATATCAACAGATTCAGCACCATCGCCTCGGACAGCACCCGGTAACGTCCGACGTAAGAAGGTATATCTTAAAGGAGAACTCCGGGCAATTTTTAAGTTAATCTTGATCGTTAGACCTTTGTGAGTACTGACTATAGAAAAAAAAACGAACCGGATTGGTGCTTGCGAAGCGGAGCTGCGACCGCGAATGCCCAGAGCTCCCACTCAGCTAAAACGGCTGCTCTGGGGGCATGTACATAAAGAGCGTTTTTGTGCCTCTTAACAGACACATAATGCAATTAAAATGTCTGTCCAACATGAACAGGGGCCTTACCTGTGAACGAGTTGCGTTTAGCAACTTAGCCATGGTTTAAATAGTGTTTTAGACGGCAAGCTGTAGTCTCGCGCTGAAGTCTCGCTCCTCCCACCTGGACACTATTTACCAATCCCGGCTACAACTGAGTTCCCACGTGAGTCCAGGTGGGAGGAGCGAGACTTCAGCGCGAGACTACAGCTTGCCGTCTAAAACACTATTTAGGTGAATTTAAACCATGGCTAAGTTGCTAAACGCATCTTGTTTACAGGTAAGGCCCCTGTTCATGTTGGACAGATATTTTAATTGCATTATGTGTCTGTTAAGAGGCTCAAAAACGCTCTTTATGTTATGCCCCCAGAGCAGCCGTTTTAGCTGAGTGGGAGCTCTGGGCATTCGCGGTCGCAGCTCCGCGTCGCAAACACCAATCCGGTTCGTTTTTTTTTCTATAGACAGTACTCACAAAGGTCTAACGATCAAGATTAACTTAAAAATTGCCCGGAGTTCTCCTTTAAGCAGCTTTCTAAGGTATAGTTCGGGGAACACGCCTAGAAATGGTATACCTTCAGTTAAGTTATACCTTAAGAGCCTTCGTATCGCGCTAAGAGACAACGTTATCGGGAAACGCAGCCCTGGATGATACGGTAACATGTTACACTGAAGTAGGCTGCTTTTAAATTAACTTTTATTTAGATGCAAAATTGCATTTCTTTAACAGGCTAAACACAGCCTAAACACAAAATTTTAATTCGGTAAATTAGTACCTGAAGAAAAAAAAAATTTATAAACACATTAATATTTCCAATCATTATGTTAGAAAATTCTTACCAGAATAATTTCTGTTAAGCTTGTGTATATTTTTAGGTAAAACTTAAGTTATTAAGCAATATCTCATGTATGTTTTTTGTTTTGGCCCCAAAAAATAAGCATTGATCTGCGCAGTCTGAGCATCATATTTAACTATAGCTGAAAGTTTGATAAACAGATCACATGCTTCACATTCTTAGTAAAGTAAAGCCTTTTTTATCCACAAGCGTTTGAAACAGCAGTCCATGCCCTTGTAACATCTCGGCTCGATTACAGTGATTCGCTGTATTATGGCGTTTCTCATCTGATCTAAGGGAAGAGCACATATGACCACATTACACCTATTTTAAGTTCAAGGCACTGGTTCCCTGTCAAGTACAAGACTGACTCTAAACTATTATTAGTCAACAAAGCCCTTAATAACCCTGCACAATACTTAACTGATTTATTGCTCCTGTATTCCCATTAAGATCCTGTGACCTTGAGCACGTTATTTTGGGTCACTCTTGTATATTTTTGACTGCCTAATGTTTGTTTATTTTGTTTTTATTGCTCTATCGTGTTCCCTCTTAATTCATTGTGATTCTTGTATTAGGCTAATTGTAAAGCACTTGTCAACACAGTTTTACTAACAATATTTAAGTCTCCATTAAAACTCTCTGACGTCTCCAAACACTGCTTTGCCAGAGGCTATGACATAAACAACACCTTTAGCTATTTTATCCAAAGGTCGAGCTCTTCCATATGTCCATCCTGACTTTCAGGCAGAAATACGTCATAGCACAGTGGAAAAACTGCACTCATCTATGACAAAAACACAATTTTCTCAGCTTTTTGCTCAAAATGTTGCTTTTATAACTAAACTTATCCACATTCAAGTGTTGATTAAAAAAAAAGTAAAATGTTTGTTTGTTCATTTGTTTGTTTGTTTGAAAGCAGAGGCTCGGTTCTTTCTTTTTATATATTGAAGATATTCATGCAACAAAATATTCAAAATATTTTTTAAAACAATCAAAAACACTGATGCTGGCTAGAAACTAAAAAAAAAAAAAAAGCGTTAAGTATTGAAATTTGATGCTTAATTCATCCCACACTAGTTTTGTTACAGAGAACTATTACACTGTTATTTCAGCAACACTTCAGCAACGCCCTAGCAACTGCTTAGAACTGCTTAGCAACACTGGCAACCACCCAGAGCAGCCTTTCTCAGACTCATTTAAATCATGTAACATTAGATGTCATCAGTCCACAAAGAAAAACAAAACATTCATGTGGTTTTGGGGAAATGAACGTATGCCAACGTTCATCTGGCACAATAGAGCAGCGTCAGTCAGATCCATGATAAAACCAGTCGGATGCATGAAACAACTCGTGGATCATCTGTTTACTTTTGCTGGAGAAAAATAAAAAGAGACGCACCTGGTCCCTGCGCTGTAAAAACACTCCAGTTTCACAGCAGACACACACAATGGACACAAAAGACACACACCGCGCTCACAAAAGCCTCTAGCTGAGCCATGTGCTTTTCAATAAACAGTTATTCAGGGCATCTGGCTCTGAGTCTGACCACTGCGAGTCGACCTGGAAACATGCACAGCCCAAGAGGAGTACAGGACATGTTCAACCCTCATGTTGTGTTCTGGGCATCATGACCCCAAGAGAATTTTCGGTAACACTTTACTTGAAGGGGTGTGCATAAGACTGACATAGCAGATGTCATAAACATGAAGGAGGTCTTATGCATGTTTATGGCAACTGTCATTAAGTGTCATTCGCTCAATTATGATATTTTTTATGCAAACATGACATTGTTTGAGATGTTTTTGTTATGAAAACTTGACATAAACCAATACATCATAACCTGTCAGTGTCTTTGTCATGACAACTTGACATTACCAAGACAACATGAATTGTCATAAACATGACATAGCAGATTAATGATCAAACTTAAGAAACCACTGAGCTTTATTGGTTAACATTTCATTAAACTGTCAGGTTGTTGGTTTTGACATTGGCTGTCATGAGGCCATTATAACTGTGTCATGAATGTGTTTCTTGACCTCAACTACAGTGGTACAGATGTAATTTGTCATTAAAATGTCATAATGGCTTCATGACAGCCAATGTCAAATCCAACAACCTGACAGTTTAATGACATGTTAACCCATAAAGCTAAGTGGTTTCTTAAGTATGATAATTAATCTGCTATGTCATGTTTATGACATACTTATGACAGGTTGTGTTGTCTTGGTAGTGTCAAAGTTGTCATAACAAAGACATCTCACACAATGTCATATTTGCATTAAAAATGTCATAATTGAGCGAATGACACTTAATGACAGTTGTCATAAACATCCATAAGGCTTCCTTCATATTCATGACATCTGCCATGTCATGATTATGACGGTGTCATGTCAGTCTTATGCACACCCCTTCAAGTAAAGTGTTACCGAATTTTCTTTGACCCAATTATACTAGTTAATGTTATTGCATTGGACTGAAACTTACAGACTTTGTTCACACAGACTATAACAACTTCTAAAAATTGTTTTATTATTATTGCCTCTTTTTTTGTTTTTTCTTCAACTTGTTACTTGTGGTCATCCCGGTCAAAATGACCGGCCTGCATAAAATAGGCTAGCTAATAAGTCACTCGTTATGCTATATTACCAGCAAATATTGGGTTCAATCTTTTTGTCAACTTGTTTTCTTTCAATTATTTAATTTTCAAACAGATTAATCGTAGGCCTCGCTGATCTGAGCTTAGTTTTTTAGTGAAAAAAATCATTATTGTGAATAATTTAGCAAATATTAAATAGAATGTGGAAAAAATACACTGTTTATCACACTAGTGTACTTTAATGTTTAATCAGGAATTTTAGTTTAAATGTTTTTAAAGTTACACTTGTGGTGTTCCTGGTCAAAAATGACCGGCCATTTTAAAGTGAATGAACATTTTTGATTCATAAGGCTGATTCAGTTGGGTCGTGGTAGATGCTACTCTTGTCCCTACATCCAACCTGTGTGTGTGTGTGTGTGTGTGTGTGTGTGTGTGTGTGTGTGTGTGTGTGTGTGTGTGTGTGTGTGTGTGTGTGCGCGTGTGTGTGTGGTCTGCTGGATTGGGTCATTGTGACATGAAAGCCACACATTAAATTCAGCATGACAAGAACATTCACTTATTTTCTTATTCTATGCTAATGATCTTACCTCATTCATGCATTTACTTTATTATATATATATATATATATCAAAGTGTCATAACTCAATGTTCCAGTTCTCCAATCATTTAAATCTGCCGCTTTGTCACAACCGACCGCAAGCTTTCATTAAAATCTGCCTCCATTCAATCAACAACCAATATAATATTGTATAATATTTCTTTCCATAATCCATTCCACTTTGCCGTATGTATGCCACAATATGGAAGAAAATATATGTTGCTACTTCCGTCTCATTGTGACTTTAAAATCTAAAAACCTTACGAAAGGAAGGAATCTGTGCTCAAGCCCTTGTCCAGAATCCTACAGGAATGTTAACAGAATCCAACTGGATAAACAGAACATCTGAGAATGAACTGGGATAAATAAAAGAGGAGTCTCTGTTGGTTCAGTGAGAGCTTACCTGACGGCCTGACCATTCCTGCATTAGAGACTCTGAATCATGAAGAAATCCCACTGATATTCCTTTGGGATATTTTAACTCAAATTTACTACAAGTCAAATCATGTCAATGATAACACAACAATCTGTGCATTTACTATTCCACCTGAACTAATGATTCAGCGAGATGAACAGAGAGAAGCAGTGCTGTATTACTGGAGTGACATCTCATCTGGATCCTAAAGGATTCTGGTCTGATCCTATTAGGACTGGTTCATACTGGGTAACAATTCCATTAACATTCCTTCAGGATCCATCAGCTAATTTGTGTCAACAGGTGAACACAAGTAGCGCGCGCACACACACACACACACACACACACACACACACACACACACACACACGTGTTAAACCTGACACAGCTCCAGCACGCGCATCATTCATTCACACACACTGTATTCCCATATAACGCATTGGCATGACGTCACGCACCTCTATCCATCTCTGCGCCTCGCGCACAGCAGTTTCGGTGTGATGATGATGATGATGATGATGATCCTGCAGAGGAAGATGCCGTCCTTCATCCGAATCTCGACTCGCCATTTAGAGCTGGTGCCACAATAAACCCTCCTCGCGCCCGACGAGTGACGGAAACTCGTCAGGTAAAGTTATTTCAGGACTCTGAGTGTGTATGTGTGTGTGTGTGTGTCGTGACGCAGGGCTGCGCTGTTGCCGCACTCGCGGATGAGATGAGACACGCGCACCGCCCGAACAGCCAATCAGAGCGCAGCTTCACATCCCAGCACAGCCCACCAGACCAAAACAGCCAATCAGAGTCGAGCATTACTTCCCAGCACCGCCCGACGGCCACGCCCACTATACACGCCCTGCTCCATTTCCATTTCATAAGAACTTTTGTAAATAAGTAATACACACATATGAGATCAGTAGTTCAGATACATTCACATATTCATGCACAACTGGTCCAAAAATATAATATAATAAAATAGTATATACACATAATAAAATTGTCCCTGATTAAAAGCTATTGCTAAATTTGAGATGAGACAGTAAATCAGCGGATCCATGTTTAACGTGTCACTGGGGATTTTCTCTGTTAACAATAACAGGTGTTCATGTATGAGCAGGCTACTGGGATACAATAGACATAACTTTGTAGCACAGTCAAAAATGAGTCAATCAATCGTGTAGTGGTTGAACTGTATGGTTGAACTTTTTTTTTTTAACTCTATGATTGAACTGGTGTTTAATTAAATCGGTGGCTGACGTCATGATTTGCCCTGTGATTAGGTACATGTCTCGTGTTTGATCACGCGCCGCCATCTAGCGGACATCACGCGCTACTGCTTCTAGCCTGGATCCGTCTGGGATAGTCAGTCATTAGTTTACACAACACGTTCTCTGACTGTGTGTTTAACCCTCAAGCCGTGTTCACATTGAACCCCTAAATCTGTGTTCGTGGACAAATGTGGGCTCAGAGGTGTGATCCAACATTTGTTTTTAAAATAAATGTTATATATATATATCTTCGATAAAAATCTATCAATTTATTTATGTTGGTTTTTTTTATTTATATTTTGGGGGTATTTTTGAATTGATTTACCCCTAAAAGTACCATATTTCTTATTTCAGTAAAAAAAAAAAAATCATTCCAGTATGTTCAGATAGCCAAAACCTGAAAATGTGGTGACTTTGGTGTCATCTGGTGTCTTATGTTGTTATAAAAAGAAAAGAAAAGCAATAATATCAATAGCCACTAGATGGCTATAGTAGTAAATCGCTGCATAGAGGCTGAACTCTATAAACCAAACGAATTTAACCTCTTAAGTTTTTGACTTTATCACAAGTTAAAATTGTAAAAAAAAAAAAAAAAAAATTATATATATTATATATATATATATATATATATATATATATATATATATATATATATATATATATATATATCTGTGTTTAGGTGAGACTATAAAAAGACGCCAAAATATGCTTAGACAAATATGACCATGCTGAAGGAAAAGACAAAGTAGTAAATCATTTATCATTTATTTCAAACAAAAAAAAATCATATTTCAATAAACTAATTGTTTCAATAAAACTAATTGGTACCAACAGGTAAGAATACACATAACAATAATTCAAAAAAGTAAGTGTTAGGTAAAAATAAACAGGTAACAAACAATAATTATATATATGTATGTGTGTGTGTGTGTGTGTGTGTGTGTGTGTGTGTGTGTGTGTGTGTGTGTGTGTGTGTGTGTGTGTGTGTGTACAGGTGGTTGATTGGAACATTCAACAAAAAAAAAGAGGTCAGTCATTGGCTCATTCTATTCGTTGTTTTTATGTGTGAGTGACTTTATTTAAACGTCACTGTTTCTTAATGTTATTTGTCATTTCTTGCTGTTATTAGGGAGTACACTATTGTGCAGGAGTGACTGTCGTCATCTATTACCTGTTCCTCTTCTAAGCGCTGATAGTGCAGACCAATCATGGTCATTCATTCCTGAATAAGGATTATTTATTAAAAATTATACGTACTACAAATGTCCAAAGAGAAAGCGACCGATGCTTCACACACAGGCTACTCCATTTACAGTGCGTATTATAAATCTGAAATGAGTAAAAATTTAATTTTTATTTACTTATATCCATCCAAATCTTAATTTATGTTAATCTTATTTAATGTGAAAGATTATGTTTTAATCTTTTTTAATTTATTTATTTCATTTTATAATTAATCAATTAATTAATTCATTAATTAACTTATTTTAATCTTTATTTATTTTTAAATTTTATTTGACAGTTTTTTGTTATTTTGATGTATTTACAGACCCAGATTGAAACCCCTGCCCTGACCAAACATAAAGTGCTCTGTACCTTTAAGGTTGCTCGTGCACTTCCGTGATAAACAGGCCTGATCAGGTGTGTGTGTGTGTGTGTGTGTGTGTGTGTGTGTGTGTGTGTGTGTGTGTGTGTGTGTGTCTGTGTGTGTGTGTCTTTATCTCCACACTCACAATGCATTTCGCACACACTGCGAATGTCACTGGTAGTAAGGTCTGGACCATAGACTGTAAAAAATATGGACAAAGCGTCTGTGACGTCACCCATAGACTTTCTGAAGAACGGTTTTGAGGCCGTTTATGGGGGGTATGGGCGGCGCCATCTTGGAAAATCTTGGGAAATACAAATGTTCAGAAAGGATACAGAGGTGGTCTGATGTGTTGTGTCATATCATGGCCGAGACGTCAAATTCCACTCGGCGCAGCCCGTTATCAGCTGTCAATCAAAGTTAAACACGCCCTTATTTGTCATACATTTTATATCTAAATACGATCTAAACTAACGAGTTAGAAAGAAATTCACCCCCCTCACAGTTGTCAGGCACTCGGAGCCTATCGAAAAATACAATAAAAGTCCATGGGACCAACCTGTAAAAACATGAGTTTATGCTGTGAAAACCAAGGGGTAATCCATCCGCCGGAAGTTGAAGCTGCCTCCGGGGGCCGCCATTGTAGCTGGCTATCACCCCCTGTTAGCATCCCATTGACTCCCATTCATTTTGGCGTCACTTTGACAGCGAATAACTTTACATCTGAGGCGTCCAAAGACTCCATTTGTCCATTATTTATTTCTAAAGAAACACGACAATGTATAAAAGGCTCCATTACTTTGTATCTTATGTTATGGCCCCGTAGAAGCCGTTTTTGTAAAAATAGGCTAATGATTGCGTCATAACCACGGGACTCTCTGTCGCACAGTCGAGAAGTTACCGTATAGACAGAAGGAGAAGCTCGCACAATCTTTTACTGTCTAAAGTCAGCACATACTTCGACCTTGGAAACTTCTGATCATCATTCAAGACAAGTATTGTGTTATAGTTGGTTGTTGCTCCAGGTCACGCTTCGCCGTCTCTGCAAGATTAGGTGATTCAGATTTGTCTTGGCACAGCTACTAGAAGATTTACAACTGTCAGTCAGGTTGCTCACGTCACATCTCCGTCGTCCAGCTCAGTTTGAGCCTGCGCAGAACGCTTGGCTATCAGGAAGTGAGTGCCCATGTTGGGCTTCAACTCTCTCCGTTGAAATCAACGGGGTCGCTGTGTCCATTTCTTTTACTGTCTATGGTGAAAACGGACACTTTAACATGGGGGTCTATGGACATCTGCTCCCTCTGGGACCGGCCCCTAGAGGAGTTTAGATGTACTGCAGTTTTTCACACTTCCGGGTCGGCTTCAGTTCTCAGATTAGGATGTTGCCGCTTGGTCTGCACCTATTTGCTTTTTTATTCTTACCCATTTTTTAATTATTATGATTAATCTGACAATAAGACTTTACGTTTGTCATAGCAACGAAGTTCTACAAATTGTATATTACTATCATTAATAGCGAGCTTTTTCACACTAAAATCACGTGTTGTGGTAATCTATGAAACAGTGAGCACACTATGTCAGAAGCACCAACTCCACTTGTATTAACGCGGATATTCCTGATCCATACCAGAGACTATTTATATAGAGACATGTCACTTCCTTAATCCTCAATACAACTATATAGGGAAAACCACAGATGCCAACTCTCGCGAGACAAATAAGCAACTGGAGCTTCAAAAACAAGCCCAAAACAAGCCCAATATTATTAGATTATTTAGTTTCAGCATTATCTTTTATTATTTATTACCAATAAATGAGCCTGCAACATATTAAACTGAAACTACTCCTTTATTCGAAAAGGATAAACGGATTAGGAAAAAAATTATTTAAAAAAAATCTCTTTACTCTGATCACCAACCACTTGACCTATCCAGTTTTAAGTTGTGTCCCAGTCTTTGTTGTACTTTTTTCCATACTTTGACCACTTCGTTGGAGGCATTGTTTGTAGAAATTGAAATGTGTAGGCTATTTACGTCAATCATAGGACTACAGCGTCGCGCGCGCCTGCACGTTGAACGGGACTTTTCTCCAATAAGGGGGCGGATTCTGCAGAATGTTTTGACGAATTAAACCACAGCACTTATGATTGGCTATAGCTGTGAGCAGACAGTGTCAATCAATGTATTGGAGATTGAGAAAACGGCAACCGTGACCATAGATGTAAAGAAAACAAAGTTGCTTGTCAGATTTTCCTAAGCGACCATATTTTTTTTAATAAGCCCAAAAAAACGCAACCCGTGCTGTTTTAACGCGACTTACTAAAAAAAGCCCAAAGTCGTGTATTATAAGTAGAGATGTTCCGATACCCTTTTTTCCTCCCCGATACCGATTCCGATGCCTGGACTCAGGGTATCGGCCGATACCGAATACCGATCCGATACCTGGGTGTGTATCTATTCAGCTGCAATTCATACTAGCCCTGTATGAATTGATAGAATTATTTTATGGTGTGCTTCAGACTTATCCCTTAATTAAACATGAATACAAATACATACAGTGAACTAGAATATTTTTATTATCTGACATATATTTCACAGCAATATATTATTTATTTTTCTTAAGTGAAAAAGAACTTCAAATGCAGCCACACATCTAATACTGTAAACTGAAAAGGGTATTTTAGTTTTACAATATAACTGTATAAAAAAGTGCAACAAATAAATCTAGGAATCTAAAAAATGATATATGAATAATATAAGAAAATAATCTCTTTATAACCTAAAGTCCAGAAACAATTTTGTTGAATAAACGGCATTTCATTTTTGACGGCGGCTATTCATCCAGAACAATAAACTCAATCATTTTGTCAGTGTTATATTTATTGCTCGTTGGCTGTCTTTAGAAAACTTTTCTCTTTGTTTGAATGAAGCTTCCAGAGATTGTTGATTCTAGCGCGGCTCGTTCTTCTCTGCCCTTGCCTGTGTGTAACCCTCGTGTTCTGCGGGGTGACACGTCTTCAAATGCTTTGTTAACTTACTCGTGTTGAAATTGCTAATACTTGTTCCACCCCTCGAAATCGCCGTTTTACTAGCTGGTTGGTCCAGTCTGAAATACTGCCAAACACAAACAGCGGACGTACAGCTGCTAGCGTGCGCGCGCGCGCGTTTTCTTCTTCGCTGATCTCAACAATGGCACTTCCTGTGTTGCCACAAGCAACCACTGTTTAGAGCAGTGATGAAGAAAGCGCGTGCGCGCGTTTAGAGCAGCGAAGAAGAATTGATCTCCGATTTGCTGCGTTAAGCAAAGCTCGCGTGCATAACTAGGTATTGTTTAAGAAAATGGTATCGGATCGGTACATGGGTAGAAGTACTCGCCGATACCGATGCCGGAATTTTTATTGGTATCGGCGGCATTTCCGATACTAGTATCGGAATCGGAACAACTCTAATTATAAGCGGACTTGGCAACTATGGGGAAAACCCGTTACGCCAAAGATGGCGGTTGTATGCACATGCCCCGCCCCTCCTTCTGGAAAGCCAATCGTCTGCTTTTTAATAGTACAGCCGGGAAACATTTAAGCCTATCGTCTGGTTCCACTGATGCATGCGCACAGTTGAGGTTTACGGCAGCGGAGACGATTTGGCGACAGCCCTGCTTGAACAGGGTGATCACTCTGTTGTCGCTCTGCAATATGAAGTAGTAAACCTCGTTTTTTAACAGTTAACACGAATTGAGGGCTTTAAAATGCTATCCTAATACTTCCTAATGCTATCCGTCAAATCAGATACTTTTTGAAGAATATATTTACGTTTTTCCGGCTTTTTTGAAAATTGGCTGAAGTTAGTGGCTTACGCAAACCACTTTCTGATAACGTACAACTAACTTTTCAAACGGACTGTCACTTCTTCTACTCGACCAGTAGCCCTCAGTTGACCCTCACATTCTTGAAAAATGGACAAAGAGGAAAAAATTTGCAGCATTATGCACTCATACGCCAAGAAGACTCCACAGACACTGACTGAAGAAGGCGTAACGTTAATGGAGGTAACTTTGCCGGAACAGGAGGGCTCGGACTCGGCACAACCATTGCCAAATTCGACGAAGCTGCGAGCCGCCAAGAGAAGTAAAACAACTAATGACAATGAAGGTCAGTCTGTGTCAAATTCGGTTCTGCTAATAATAATGGAGAGGGTTGAAAAAATGCAAGAGTCATTGAGGAGGTTACAGTCGTTGGAGGCTACAGTTAAAGATAATACTTGCTCCATAAAAAGTGTCACTGATGCTATGGAATATATGGGGAACCAACTAAAAGAAGCAACAGACAAAGCTGAAACCCTAGAGAAAAAAGTCAGATTCCTGGAGAAAGAAAACGGTGTGCTCCGTGACAGGTGCAATGAACTTGATAATTACAAGAGGAGGTGGAATCTACGCGTCGCCGGGGTAAAGGAACAAGCGGGAGAAAATGTTAAAAAAATGATGGTGGACCTATTCAGCCAGGTCTCACCAGACATCGCAGACCAACTGGCCTTTTCCGTGGACATCGCTCACAGACTGGGACCCCGCTCGGGAGAGGCACGTTCCACCCGCCGTATCATTGTGCAGTTTCTATCGCGAACCCACAGGGACAAGATTTGGAGGGACGCCAGAACATCGACCATACTCAAGGAAAGAAAAATCTAAATCTTTGAAGACCTGACCCAAGATGCCAAGGATGCCAGGAACAAATTGTGGCCGCTGGTGGAACAGGCGAGGAAGGAAGGGGAGAAAGCGGGTTTCAGAGGACATTTCGCGCATATTGATGGCATAAGGGTAACAGTAAATGACCAACCCTGTATCACATGAAATACGTTCTGAGGAAACTATTTTGCAAATCGCAATTTGAAAATTGGCCAAAAAAAACATGCCAACCTATAAGCAGTGCTATTACATTGGTCCTTAACGTGGTCCAAAACGTAATAGCACTGCAATAGATTGGCTATATTAGGTTAAGGACCAACGTAATAGCACTGCTTACAGGTTGGCATGTAACGTAATTGCGATTTGCAAAATAGTTTCCTCAGAACGTATTTCATGTGATACAGGGTTGGATGAAAATTAGCATTTTATATCTAACTCGGGTACATTTACATTGTTCTAATGTTGATGTCAAACAGCGGTAAAAACCGCAATGAATAAATGTACAGAAAGAATGATTGAGGTGTTCAAACACAGCTTCCTCTTTAAAAAAGGGGAGGAGACCGCAAGAAACTTCCGGGTTTACCAAAGAAAACCTGCTCCCGACCAGGTTAGGTTCACAGAGTTAGTCACCATGGTAACTGACTCTGAGTATAAGTTACCTCTCTTTCAGAAACGGGCTTGACTTACTCTGCTTGCTCAGGTTTCACATACCTCCAATTCTGAAACGGAAAACCCAAAGTTTCCCTCATTTCAGGGTTAACATACTCAGAGTTTTCACTTAACCTCTTTTCTGAAACGGGCCCCAGATTTCTGCCCAATGCGACAATGAAGTAGGCTACAGCTTGGCAGCACTGTATCAATGAGTGAGTCTAGTTTATTATGCAAAGGTTTTAAGGTTAACTGTTGTTTTATGAATTGCAACACTTGCTGGTGTAACGATACACGTATGCGTATTGAACCGTTCGGTACGAGGCTTTAGGTACAAACGAATCGTTGGACCTTTTTTCCTGCCGACCAAAATCCGCGCTGGCGCGACCATCATAAAGTTGCACAACATTAAATGGCAAACGTAATGAAAGCGGAACAAAACTGCGCTATTATTTTGTGCTTCACGTCAATGTCAGTGCAGCGCGAGCCGATCTTCATCAAGCGACACCGTTACTACACAGCGCTAACCAAAGAGATCCAGTAAGCATTTTAATTTTCCACAGAAGTAATAACATCGCTGCGAGATCTAGTGAAAAGCATTCACATTTCTCTGTTATTAACGGATCAAACAGCGCTGACGTGGAAACCAGGAGAAACATTGTGCCATGAATGAACTAGTTATAGGCTTTAAGTTCACATATCAGTGACATTAATATACACCCTAACCCTAAAAAACACTATACACTAATTAATAAACACTAACTGTAGCCATGGAAGTTTGGCAGAAATAGTAAAATGCTTTCAAGTAGACTTACATCACACATCTTTTTCCAGCACTTCAAAACTCAAATATTATCATATTTAAATGTTATGTTTTAATGCGATGATGACCAAAACATTATTTGTTCATCCTTTAAAGATGACCCCCATTTATAAAACTAAAAATTTCAAGATGTAGGAAACCTCACACTTATAAAAAAAAAAAATTTTCTTTCAATAAATAGGACATTTCTCTGGCATTTCTTTCTTTTTGCTGTATCGAAAACGTACCAAACCGTGACATCACTGTATCGAATCGAACCGAACCGTGATTTTTGTGAACCGTTACACCCCTACTACAACCGTCAAACCTAAGCCAATTTCCAATGCTTTTAAACTTAAATTAATTTGTTAAAGACTACTTTTTTTTTCTTTTTTTTTTACTAAAATTGACTAAAACTTGACTAAAACTTGACTAAAACTATTACGTTTATAAGCGAAAGCATTTTCGTCCAGAAGACTAAGACTAAAACTAAAAGGGCTGCCAAAAACAACACTGCTTGACTTGACTTGAAATACTGAATACACAAGGGACACAGGCAGTGAAGACCGCACGTCAGATGATGATTATGTACCCTCCATCTGTCTTCGGTTTGTCTACAGAAGTCATTTTTATAGCTTAAGTAGAATAGATAAGTCTTCAACCCTGCTCATGTAAGGTAACTGTCCTGCAGGGTTTATTTAAAACCAGATTCAGAATGTGATTTTCAAGCTATCGGAAAAGCTTGATCAGGGTTTTCTGGTGTGTTGGGGTAGAAGCTAAACTAAACCGGCTTATGCCAGTTGTTATAAACTGTTTTGCCTCCATGGCAACATCACTGACATTGCAGATTTTTTTACTTTTAATAGGAAAAAAAAAGTAGAGGTTTTGTATTTACATTAATATTTACAGACCTGGAAGAGGGAATACAGACTTTGTGAAGATTCAGGAGCTTCCAATTGTTGGCGTTGATCTTGCAACACAAGATGAAGTATTACCAGAAAGAGAAGAATATGTCTTCTGGCATCCAACAGGTCATGTGTGAGGAGGACATCATTGGACAAAAGGCATCGATAGTCTATGAGTCACATTGAAACACCTGGTCACATGACTGCAGATGCCTGTGGCGAGGTGTAATTTCATTGAGAGAGTTACACATGTGTCATGCCAGGCTTCAGGACCTTTCGAAGTCCATCTTACTTCAAGGGGAACTGGCACTGTCATACACTGGGTGTGCATATGTACATGCATATTTTCATTTTAAATATTTAATTGTTCTGCTTTTTGATGTTTGTGAAAAATGTACATCTTTGTATTAGGTTCCATTCACAACATATTACGATATATTCTTGTAATAAATATAATCAACAGCTTAACATTTCACTGTTACATTTGAACTTAACATCACACAGCACTAATGTGAAATAGATGGTGTTTATTATAAATTAAAAGTGGTGTATAACATATTAAGTGTAACCTACTGTGTCATTATCTTTTAGAAGTGTTCAAATGGACACAAAGTATGGGTGTGGAATTCACAGCCCACACTAAAATACAGCATGCAGGCAGGGGGTTTCATGATGGCCACAAACATTCTCCTGTCAGGAAACAATTACACAATTATTTACAAAGTAGCACACCTGTTCAACTATATGAACATGGGCTTTGTAGGGAAGGACACATTTTTTTAACAATCAGGACACATACTGCATTGGAGCAATAAAGAAAGTGTGGGAGGAGAAGAGATCTGCAGCCATTCAACGTGCGAAGAGTAAAGATGGTGTTCCCATCTTAGGTATGTTCCATGGGTTTTTTTGTTTTTGTTTTTGTTTTTTTACTAAACTAGCAAATAACCATATGAATTCTGTACAATTATTTTTTGTAGATTTTCTTTTTGATTTTGTTTCTTTATTAAAATATTTTAGAAAAATTATAGCAATTCTTCAATGTTTGCTTATTGTTAATACTATGCTTGTTCAGCATTTATATCCGTGATCATTTACAGATGTATTGTGTCCTCTACAGCAGATGGTGAATGGACAGTCCTGGCTCCTGTGCCCAGTTTTGCTCCAACACTGCCATGGAGAATGATTCAAAAGAAATCATCTCACTTGTTCCCATCGATAAGAGGCAGACTGCACGTAATTCTGTGATCATGGAGAAAGAGACTTTTGTCACTGTTAACCATGTGCTTTATGCTCAATGTGCATTATGTTTTTTTTTTATTATTGATTGATATTTATGTATGAAATGAATGAAATGGCACGTGATGAATAATGGGGGTGCATTGTGATTGGTTGTTTAATGAATAAAATCACCTTGAGTGAGCACAGCTGTTGCTGTGTGTGTGTTGCAAGTCAGATACGTTGTTGCGTTTACTCTGTGAACAGGTTATGGGCCCAGAACGTCAGGAAGTCAAGCGCTTGTTTTAGTAGAGTCATGAGTAGGCCTAACGCCAGAAAAACAGAACATAGCGGTCGCTGGTCGCAGCTACTGTTCGACGGGGATGAAAGGAATTATGAACTTTGGGAAGTTACGTTTTTGGGCCACCTCCGGTTGCAAGGCCTGAAAGAGATAATTACTACAGAATCAGCGGGTGTGGAGACACTGGAAGAAGCGGCTTCAAATGCCGAGGCATATGCGGAATTAATCCAGTTCTTGGACGATAAAAGTTTGTCGTTTGTAATGCGAGAAGCAGCCGACGATGGGCGCGCAGCGCTAAAGATCTTGAGAGACTACTACGCAGGTAAAGGAAAGCCACGAGAAATAAGCCTGTATACCAAGTTAACCTCGCTTCAAAAATCAAGCAGCGAGAGTGTGACTGAATATGTTATTCGTGCTGAAACTGCTATCGCGGCTTTACGAAATGCTGGAGAGACTTTGAGTGACGGACTGCTGGTGGCTATGGTTCTAAAGGGGCTTCCTGAGACTTTTAAACAGTTTGCCATCCATATAACGCAATCGGATGACAGGATAATGTTTGCTGAATTTAAAACAAAGCTTCGGAGCTACGAGGACATCGAAAAGATGCGTGCTCCAGCTGTAGAGGATAATGTAATGGCTGTGCAGACAAAACAGTGGCCTGCGAGACCCACCAGTGCTGGCTCAATTGAACGGGCTGCAGCGGATGTGGTGTGCTACAGATACGGTCTGAAGGGACACATTGTCCGTGCTTGCCGGCGCAAACTGTGGTGCAGCCACTGCAAGAGTAATACTCATCGCGACGTAACCTGCAGGAGGAGACGGCGCCAAGACGCAACATGGAGGGCCACCGAGGAAGCGACCGACGAGAATGTTTTCAGGGTGACCGATGGAGAGGCAGGATTCCAGCCAAACAACCAGGGTGTCGACGTGAGGGGCCTGATGGTCGACTGCGGGGCAACCTCGCATATCACCGACGCATGTCACCGACATCTCCAAGTTCAAAAGGTTCGATGATGAGTTCCAGGCAGGGACTCATTACATGGAGCTAGCTGACGGCACAAGGTGTAAGGGAGTAGCAGAGCGCAGAGGGGATGCTGAGGTATGCTTGGGTGACATTCAAGGACGCCACCTAAAAACAATGCTGAGACGGACGCTGTACATTCCCTCATACCCACAGGACATTTTTTCGGTGCAAGCAGCGGCTTCCAGTGGAGCAAGCGTGACGTTCAGGAAAGGTGAAGATATTCTGGTGCACAAAGACTTTTTGTGAAAAAGAAAAAAAAAATCCCATTCATTTACATGATAGATTATATTATTTGCATATAGTATCTGATGGATGTGATGACCAAGTGAATGGATGTTATGATTTAAAAACATGGCATGAGATACTGGGACACTGTAATTTTGATGATGTGCAAAGATTAGAAGGTGTTGTTGATGGTATGAAAATTGAAGGTTCATCAAACAAACCTATAACTTGTGAAGTGTGCACCAGAGGCAAGTATTTTTAAATATACATTTAATAAAATACAGTACAAACAGTCTGAAGAACAGTGGCACAGTGCTCATTCAGTAAATGCATAGCTAAACCGAAATGTTTTGAGTCTGGATTTGAATGTGACTACTATAGGAGCACATCTGATCTCTACTGTAAGAGCACATCTGATCTCTACTGTAGGAGCACATCTGATCTCTACTGTAGGAGCACATCTGATCTCTTCTGTAGGAGCACATCTGATCTCTACTGTAAGAGCACATCTGATCTCTACTGTAGGAGCACATCTGATCTCTACTGTAGGAGCACATCTGATCTCTTCTGTAGGAGCACATCTGATCTCTACTGTAAGAGCACATCTGATCTCTACTGTAGGAGCACATCTGATCTCTACTGTAGGAGCACATCTGATCTCTACTGTAGGAGCACATCTGATCTCTTCTGTAGGAGCACATCTGATCTCTACTGTAGGAGCACATCTGATCTCTTCTGTAGGAGCACATATGATCTCTACTGTAGGAGCACATCTGATCTCTACTGTAGGAGCACATCTGATCTCTACTGTAGGAGAACATCTGATCTCTTCTGTAGGAGCACATCTGATCTCTACTGTAGGAGCACATCTGATCTCTTCTGTAGGAGCACATCTGATCTCTACTGTAGGAGCACATCTGATCTCTACTGTAGGAGAACATCTGATCTCTACTGTAGGAGCACATCTGATCTCTACTGTAGGAGAACATCTGATCTCTACTGTAGGAGAACATCTGATCTCTTCTGTAGGAGCACATCTGATCTCTACTGTAGGAGCACATCTGATCTCTACTGTAGGAGCACATCTGATCTACTGTAGGAGCACATCTGATCTACTGTAGGAGCACATCTGATCTCTACTGTAGGAGCACATCTGATCTCTACTGTAGGAGCACATCTGATCTCTACTGTAGGAGAACATCTGATCTCTACTGTAGGAGCACATCTGATCTCTACTGTAGGAGAACATCTGATCTCTACTGTAGGAGCACATCTGATCTCTACTGTAGGAGAACATCTTATCTCTACTGTAGGAGCACATCTGATCTCTACTGTAGGAGCACATCTGATCTCTTCTGTAGGAGCACATCTGATCTCTACTGTAGGAGCACATCTGATCTCTACTGTAGGAGCACATCTGATCTCTTCTGTAGGAGCACATCTGATCTCTACTGTAGGAGCACATCTGATCTCTACTGTAGGAGCACATCTGATCTCTACTGTAGGAGAACATCTGATCTCTACTGTAGGAGCACATCTGATCTCTACTGTAGGAGCACATCTGATCTCTACTGTAGGAGCACATCTGATCTCTACTGTAGGAGCACATCTGATCTCTACTGTAGGAGCACATCTGATCTCTACTGTAGGAGCACATCTGATCTCTACTGTAGGAGAACATCTGATCTCTACTGTAGGAGCACATCTGATCTCTACTGTAGGAGAACATCTGATCTCTACTGTAGGAGCACATCTGATCTCTACTGTAGGAGCACATCTGATCTCTACTGTAGGAGAACATCTGATCTCTACTGTAGGAGCACATCTGATCTCTACTGTAGGAGCACATCTGATCTCTACTGTAGGAGCACATCTGATCTCTACTGTAGGAGCACATCTGATCTCTACTGTAGGAGAACATCTGATCTCTACTGTAGGAGCACATCTGATCTCTTCTGTAGGAGCACATCTGATCTCTACTGTAGGAGCACATCTGATCTCTTCTGTAGGAACACATCTGATCTCTACTGTAGGAGCACATCTGATCTCTACTGTAGGAGCACATCTGATCTCTTCTGTAGGAGCACATCTGATCTCTTCTGTAGGAGCACATCTGATCTCTACTGTAGGAGCACATCTGGTCTCTACTGTAGGAGCACATCTGATCTCTACTGTAGGAGCACATCTGATCTCTACTGTAGGAGAACATCTGATCTCTTCTGTAGGAGCACATCTGATCTCTACTGTAGGAGCACATCTGATCTCTTCTGGAAGCTGGTTCCAGCTGCGGCTGGCATAGTAGCTAAAGCGGACTCTCCTTGTTTAGAGTGAACCCTTGGTATTTCTAGCTGGCGTGATCCTAATGATCTGAGTGATCTGTTGGGTTTATATTCAGTGAGCATATCTGCAATGTATTGAGGTCGTAGGCCATTGAATGATTTATATACCAGTAATAATACTTTAAAATCAATCCTAAATGTAACTGGGAGCCAGTGTAAAGACCTGAGGACTGGTGTGATGTGTTCATATTTTCTGCTCAGCGTTCTGTATGAGCTGCAACTGTCTTATGGTCTTTTTGGGAAGGCCAGTGAGGAGTCCATTACAGTAATCCACCCTGCTGGTGATGAAAGCATGCACTAGTTTCTCTAAGTCTTGACTGGAAACAAAGCATCTAATTCTTGCAATATTTTTCAGATGATAATATGCTGATTTAGTTATTGCTTTGACATGACTACTGAAACTAAGGTCTGACTCTAGAGACACACCAAGATTCCTGACTTGATGTTTAGTTGTTAGACCCCTAGAGTGAAGGTATGCATTCACCTTGAGAACTTCATCTTTGTTTCCAAACGCAATGACTTCAGTTTTGTCTTTGTTTAACTGAAGAAAGTTTTGGCACATCCAATTGTTTACTTCATCAATGCATTGGCACAGGGAGTCAATGGGGCTGTAGTCGTTAGGCGATAGGGCTAAGTAGAGCTGTGTGTCGTCTGCATAGCTGTGGTAAGAGATTTGGTTCTTTCTCATTATTTGGCTCATTGGGAGCATGTACAGGTTGAATAGGAGTGGCGCAAGAATTGAGCCTTGAGGGACTCCGCATGTCATGGATGTCCACTCAGATTTATGGTCTCCTATACTCACATAATAACCTCTCCCTTCTAAGTATGACCTGAACCATTTTAGGACTATCCCAGAAAGCCCCACCCAGTTTTCCAGTCTGTCAAGAAGTATGTTGTGATCGACAGTGTCAAATGCAGCACTGAGGTCGAGTAGGACCAGCACTGATAATTTGCCTTTATCAGTATTTAAGCGAATATCGTTTATTATCTTTATGAGCGCTGTCTCTGTGCTGTGATGTGATCAGAAACCAGATTGAAAATTGTCAAAGTATCCATTCGAGCTTAAGAATTTGTTCAGCTGATTGAAGACAACTTTTTCAATGACCTTGCTTATGAAAGGAAGATTTGAGATCAGTCTATAGTTGCTTAATATAGTCTTATCAAGATTACTCTTTTTTAGGAGGGGTTTGACAACTGCAGTTTTCAGGCAGTTTGGAAAAGTATAGATAGAAGTGAGGCATTTACCACTTCTAGAAGATCTGCTTCTAAGCTGCTTAACCCTCTGGGGTCTGCGGTGTTTTTGGGGCTATTGGGATGTTCTGACATGCTCTGACATTTGTGCTTTTTTCAGTTATTTATAAACATGTTAATGGCAAAGGTGTAAATTCACTCTATATAGCACAAACGGGGTTACGATAATATGTTATTAACATCTATGTACATGTTTGTATTTTTAAGAGAATAATGTTTATGCGTGGTTATTGAAAAAAATAAAAATGAAACCTTCTGAAATAAGACCACAAAACAAATACTAAATATGTGTCCACAAGACTTTTGACAAATGGATGTTGTAGCTTCGAGTTCTGGCTTCAAAATGATGTGAAAATCATCCCATCTAATCGTTCACATAAAACGAAACACTAATTTATACTTTGTATGACAGTTTTTTTTGTCTGAAGAGGTTTATGCGTGGGAGTGGTAATAGCCCATGAATATTAATGAGATTCAGACCAGGGGTGTGACAGACACTCCCCCAATGGCCCATTAGGGTGAAGCAGCCTGAACAAAGAATGAGAGGAGATTCAAAGGTTTTGTTTTTCAATCTGTTTTATTGTAATTCCTCTGTGTGGAGAAACTAAATGTTCTAAATTTGCTCTAAGCAAATCAAATGTGATTAAAATAAATAAATAATCAGTCAGCTATAAACAAAGCAATTGTGAGCGATAAATAAACAAAAGTAAAGGCAGGTATCTCACAGTAAATGCTTATGCCCCGTTGAATGACATCTGTCCATTTATATTTGCAGCCTTTTGCAGCTGCCTTAGCAGCCTGAGCATTGGTGTTGTGGCACAGAGTGGCTCTCTTCGGGACAGGTGCCTGGACATGTTCATTGTCACATCTGTAAAAAACAAGTGTGCGCTGTTACACAGTACAAGAGCACTGAAGAGACTGCTAGCATTATACAGAGCGAGAGGACACATAACAAACTCACTGGCTGAGTTGTTTACGTTAACACGTGAGGCAGCACGAGCACGGAGATTACAAGCTGCACGGAGTGTGCATGTGGTGCATGTGTATGAAGTGTCTTTCGTTCGTGATTTTTTTCAGTTTTTTTCTAAATAAAAATCAGAAAATGTATTCTCGTTTTTTTTTATTTTTGTCTATTTAAATTCTATTTACAAACTCACCACACACAATAATGGTCAATAACTGTATTTTGCTGAAAGCTAATCTGTTTCTGAAAAAAATGACACCTTGCACATGAAGATAGCACTTTGTTTTAGAATTTTACAGTCCAAAAATCTAAATATGTGAAAAACACCTATTTTAGCTTCAGGTTCTAAAGGGTTAATAAATGTTGTAGAAGTATCATTCATTGTTAGTTTTTTAATTTCAACATTTACTTAAACATTTTAAATTGAGTTGAATTTTTTTATTCTATCTGTTATTACCTTAGATAATGTAGGCCTACTATGAACTAACAAGAATGATCGAGGTACAATTGTATTGCTCAAATATTCATTCATGTAGTAAAAACTTAATTTCTTAGTAACTAGCACAACACTGATCACTAATGTAAATATTACGTCTGTGCACTTACTCAGTATGATTCTCGATCGCACGGAGAACTGAACGACGCCTGCGTTCCCCTCTGCGAGGTGCTGGAGAAGGAGTGCGTGATGCAGACACATTTCTATAAAACAACAACAACAACAAAACTGTTAGCATACATAATCCAAAGTAAACTGATGGGCAATTAATGGGTATGGACGCACAATGTATATCTGTTGATGGGCCATAGGACGGAGAAATATCTATATCTATACACCGCGAAATATCTATACACCGCGAGTGTTGATGGGCCATATAGACCGCACACATTTAGAGCATTTCAAACATTTACACTGTATTCACAATCATCTGTGCATAAGGCAGTATTTTAGCAAGATAAGCAGTGTCATAGGCTAACCAAAACAAAACATTTATATATAAACGTATAATGTCTAGTATTTAGACAGTATTTTACCGGAGGCTGAAATATATTTGCACTAAATCACATTATATTTACACCTAAGCAGATATTCGCAAATAAGCTACATTATGCATAAGCTAATCAAAACTGAGTGAAATATATTTAATATACAAATGTTTAGAGAGTAACGTTATCACATTGTAAGTTTACACTTGAGCATACACGAATGTTAGAGATATTGTAAGGCAATCTTTCACGTAGTATGTCAAAAGCTAGCCAAAACGAAGCAAAATATAGTCTGAAAATTCATATGAGTTCTATATTATCAGAAAAAGAAGTATATAACACTAAACAACTTACTCTGAACTTGTATCCTCGGCGGGATCAATTCGCTCTTCAAAATGCAGCCGTTTGTCGTCTGTGTTGCACTCTGAGGAAAAGGTGAATTCTTCCTCGCTGTCCAGAATCATCTGACGGGCTTCTTCACCGGAGTAGCGTGCCATCCTCAAAACGCGATGAACTATCAGTGAATCTCATGAAGAATCTTTGTGTTTTTATGGCATTGATCGGGGGCGTGTGCGATCACCTAAACTATTTACATGTGAATAGCGCCGGGGGCGTGGCGGCCTCAACTCATTAAAAATAATGAGGGGAGAAAGAAAAAACAGGACCTCTCCTTGGTTTCAAACGGATTGCATAAACTGAGAATATTTGTTTTTTATATAAATTACTTCATTTAAAAGAAGAGAATTCAAGCTTCATAAAGAAAAAATATCTCGTGCCTGTGTGACAAGTAATCGCGGAGTTACAGTTAATCTTAGGACGCGTTTCAGAATGGACTTCACAGACAGAGAGAACGCAGAACTCGCATCATGTTTGTTTTTCTTTATTTGGTGAAAAGCACAACACTTTGTTTTTATTGTGAGTATCCACAAAAAAAATAGACACTTAACACGATCTAATGACGTACAACACTTATATGTACGATCAAAATCAACCGAGTATTTTGTGATAAGCACTGATAAGAAAAAAAGTGACCAGATCACGCCGGCGTGATCTCAGACCCCAGAGGGTTAAATATATAATTACACTGTATCAATGACACCTTAAAATAAAGTGTAACCAAATATTCTAGTACTTCACTTTTACTTGTTGCTCTCAGACAGCAAGTGCAGGGAGTTTGCTTGTTTCTTCTCTGAGAAAATTAATAATATCAGAAAGGTGATTAGCACATCCTTGAGTTGCGCTGGGGTCAGACAGATCAGACCACAACCTGAGAAAGTAGTTACTATGTCTGATTTTACAGGAATTGATTGCAAAATTTTGAAAGAAACCGTACAGCACCTTAAAACAACAACCTGGGCCCTTGACGCACTTCCCACATCTTTCTTCAACAGTGTGTTAATACTGCAAATACCATGTAGAGCAGGGTTCCTCAACTTCGGTCCTGGAGGGCCGGTGTCCTGCACAGTTTAGCTCCAACCCTGATCAAACACACCTACCTGTGAGTTTCTAGTGATCCTGAAGACCTTGATTAGCTTGCTCAGGTGTGTTTGATCAGGGTTGGAGCTAAACTGTGCAGGACACCGGCCCTCCAGGACCAAAGTTGAGGAGCCCTGATGTAGAGCATTTAATTCCCGAGATGCAGAAAACAGGATGGAGTCACAGAATCCAGTCACTAATGGAACTTACTGTATAAAACGTAACATCACAGAATTGTGGGATGAATAAATCAAAAGTAGGGCTGTACAAATAGTCAGATATAGATACGGACTAGTGACTGTGAATATTAAAGCAACACTATGTAACATTTTTTACCTTAAAATAATGTTTCCAAAATCTTATCAGTGGTTCATCAAGTCGTAACAGGGTGAAAGGCACTTCTGCCAAAACCTGACGGGTCTGTATCGCTTTTACTGGCACTACGGGACTTCGGGGTTCGGGTAGTAACCGACCACAAACAGAACTACAAAATTCGACTGCTTTACGTCAAGCGTTACAATAGTCATGATTTCGTTTTTCTTCGTTTCTGATGTCGCAATACATCATACTTTTTTATGAAATCATGCAACATACTCGACCTTGTCTGTGGACATCGTTCATTCTAAAGCCGGTGCTGAAACAGCGAGCGTGCGTGCGACGCTAGGCTAAATGATTTACGACAGCGGTAATGGACAATTTCGTTTCCAACCAGTAGGGCGACCGCAGAGGAAAAGCTCCATGGTGTTGCTTTAAAGCTCAGAAAGTGTAAGGCTGAAATAACCTCAGATACTTTGATCTTCTGAGATACGTTGACAGCACGCCAAATATGCATACCATTTATTCTATCTGACTTATTTGTAAGTGTAAACTCGTGAACTATCTATTGAAGATATAGAGTCACGTGACAAATGTGTAAGGGAGGCAGCCCCTGTGTTAAAAACTGGTAGAAAGTGGTCAGCAAAGAAATCTGTAGTAGAGGCAAAGGCTGACCTTCAAGTAGGGGATATCGTGGGACAGGTACAGCATGGAAGAGGGGGTTTTGGGCTCAGTTTAGCTCCTCCTAAATGGCACAAGGCAGGCCCAGCTCAAAGGAGGAAGCTGGTAGTCAACGAGGTGCGAAAGCAGGAGGAGAGGATGAGGAGTATAAAGGCCATTTCCCAGGCCAAGCAGGGAGAGTGGATGAGATGGGAGAGTGTGGAACAACGCAAAATGGGCTGGCAAGACCTTTGGTCAATGGAAGAGAGTAGGATCAGTTTCCTTATTAGGTCAACATATGATGTTCTCCCATCACCGCAGAACCTAAACCTCTGGGTAGGAGAGGATCCCTCTTGTCCTTTGTGTTCATCACCTGCCACATTAAGGCACATTTTGACAGGATGTAAGGTGGCTCTTAGCCAAGGTCGGTTTACTTGACGCCAGGACCAAGTACTGAGATGTTTGGCTTTAGCATTGGAAGGCAAGCGTAGTATGACCAATAAGTTGCCGCCTGTTCTAGCAAAACATTACACGCAGAAGACAACATTCCTCCGCCCAGGCGAGCAACAACCAAGAAAAGGTGTTAACACCAATTCTCGCTCAGGACAACTGGAAGCTGCTAGGGACTGGAAGATGCTGGCTGACCTTGATCAACGGCTTATTTTTCCACCTGAGATTGCCACCACTAACCTACGACCAGACATTGTTTTGTGGTCTGGATCAGCACGCATTGTTCAACTGATAGAGTTGACAGTGCCATGGGAGGATGCTGTAGATGAGGCATATGAGAGGAAGAAACTGCGGTATGCTCATTTGGCCACTGAAGCAGAACAGCGAGGATGGAGAGTCCAGGTTTATCCAGTGGAAGTGGGTTGTCGAGGTTTTGTGGCACACTCTACAACCCGGTTCCTCAGAGACGTCGGATTCAGCGGCCAAGAGTTGCGTCGCACAGTAAAGAACTTATCTGAAGCAGCAGAAAGGAGCAGCAACTGGCTGTGGTTGAGACGGAAAGATTCTAGCTGGCAAGGTACAGGCCGCCACGCTACGGTTTCGTAGAATTCTTGAAAACTTGAAGAGTCTGTTGGTTTATTTGTATAGGTTGTATAGTATAGTATAGGTTGTATAGTATACTATACAATTTGTATAGGTTGTATAGTATAGAATGACGGGTGGTTGGGCAGATATTGTGTTTTGCGGTAGGTGGTATGCCATACGGAACCGTTGCCACTGTAACTGCTTTAACGCACCAGTGGGGCTCGACAGCCTTAGTCAATCGGGTTGGCGCGTATGGTTGGGTTGCGGAGAGATAGTGAGATTGTGGTTAGGTCTCAGCAGCAGGAGGGATGTAGAGGTCAGTAAGCTGGGCTGAGTTGAGTGGGGGACGGAGGGGGGTGACTCTGGGACGCCAGAGTCACTGTCGAGCCCTCTTGAGGTGTCGTGGGCTAGTCGACGAAACACTGAGGACGGAAGGTGCCCACTTGAAGACCCTAGAGATGTCCCCTACTCGGCTCAATCCAGACGGTTGTCGTGCTGGTCCACTAGGGAGACCACACTGTAGTTGCAGCCGTCGTGTGTGCTGGCGCGCCAAGTACACTGCAGCCGTTAACGCCGGACAGAAGGGGAGTCACACCCTCATATGGAAAGAAGCGTAAATGGATGGAGAAGCATAGTTTACTGTAAAGCTACGTCTTAGTGTTGCTTATCTTGGCGAAAGCCGAGTACAAATCAGCATGAAGTTTTAACATCTACTCTCGTGTAATGGAAATCACGAAGGATCTGATTGGTGTGTGTTCAATTTTGACTCTTAGTGTTTCCAGTTGGGTAGCCTTATTGTGTGCTAACCGAGCTGAAGCTGTTCAGGTTGAACGGTGGCTACTGCAGTGGAATTTTCCTATTGGCAGTTGTGGTGCGCTGTGACGTCAGAGGGAACCAGCTCACCGCCCCTTGCCTACAGAGAGACGCGTCTCAAATGTTCCCTATACCCATTTCATAGTTGAACTGTTTATCTAAATGTGATGAAGTGCTTGAATGTTTCTAACATGAATGTTCTCCAGCATCATAAATGAATGTAGAATAAACACCAACCTCTTTGTTCTTCAGGATCTTCAGAGCGTTTCATTCTGGAGGGTTCTGGATCACTCATGTTCTCACTGTCCTCTTTAATAAACTCAAATAAAAATTTTATTTAATAAACTTAAATAAAAATGTTCGTCTTCACTTGCAGCTGATGGGAATTTACAGCATTTATTGGAGAATTACAGTGGGAGGAGCTTCACTGATGATGTGACATGTGGGAGGAGCTTCACTGATGATGTAATTGCTGTGGGAGGAGCTGATCTGCCAAAATAAAAAATATATCACTTACTGAGTTTGTTTTAATAGGGTCAAAGACCAGGGCCCATATTCATAAATAATCTTAATGCAAAGAGTAGCTCCTAGTGACAAAATTCTAAGAAAATTCTTCGTTTACTCTTCAAATTAAAGAAAAAATCCTAGTAAAGAAAAATCCTAGTAAAGAAAAAAGTAATTCAGAAAGCATCTTAACCCTTAAAAGAGGTCTTAAGGTCAAAATTGTTAGGAGCACGGACGAGGACTTTTAAGAGGCTTAAGAGTTTCTTTAGCAGAGGAGAAAATGGCAGAAAGAGGGAGAAGAAATGTGTTGTAGACAATGGATGACAGTGAGTTTGATACATTAAAACCAACATTCAAACCACCACTTAAATAGACACACCAGCAATCAGTGTAACTGGAAAGAGTGGAACAATTTTGATCATTCTAAGCCAATCAAATACCTTATAAGAAATTAACAGCATGGTTAATTAAAAAAAGGATTTATATACACATATATAGTGTGTGTGTGTGAGAGAACGGTCAAATTGGAAAAATTGCGCATGTTATTTAAAAGTGAAGGCTTAGAATAGACCCTATACTTAAAAATCACTCTTTTGTTCCTTCTTGGACAACCAACCAATCGCAGTCTTCAGAAGATTGTGTCATACATAGCAACGGGGTCGGCCCCGCCTCCTCACTAAGATGAACGTTTTTGTCTTTTCCTGACTCACCCCCAATTTCCACCAACTGCGGAACGTCTGCAGATCCGCTCCGGAACGGCGGCGGAGTCAATAGGTTTCCATTAAAGTCAATGTGTGTATTTTCACTGACTGCGGAATGGCTGCGTTCCGACTCCGTCCCAGCGCCGGCGACCGCAGCCCTCCGGAGCAGATACGCAGAGTTTCTATTTTTGCCGGATGCCGGAGAGCGCCGCAGGAAGTCGAGCATAGAAACAAAATAAAACATCCGGTAATTTTCAAAATAATATACTCCGTGCTTACGGCGGATCGTATTTCCCTTCACTACACCTTGAAAACGTCATAATGGGCGGAGATTTTGTTTTATATACTTTTTCCTTTTCCAACAAAAATAGTTAACTTTATTACACAGCCTACTACTTTCCCAATACATTCAAAAAGAAACCCAAAATAAACATTTAGTATTTTATAAGTTGATTATATAATTATAAATATTGCACTAATTTCCACAAAAAAGGGAGATCAGAGTTTCCCCTCTACTCCTCTGGATGGAAACAAACTTGCTGGTTTTGTGGTTCTGTTTAGAACATTATCATATGTAAATTCGCAAGATATCGTGTGTCCACGTGACTTCAGCTGTCAGTCATGGCCGCAGCCGTTCCACAACAAATCCGGATCTGGTAGGTATTGAAGGACGGTGGAGCACGGATCCGACACGCAGCGGAGCCGATCCGCAGCCGTTCTGCAGTTGGTGGAAATCCGGGGTGAGAGTTGCTCTCAGATCGGTCCCGAATGGCTCTTAAGCTAAGACTCCTGCGTAGAAGTTTTTAAGCTAAATTAAGAGTTTTCTGAGAGGATTCTTAGAATCTTTATGAATACGGGCCCAGATGTTTCATTTTAGTGTCTGATTGATATTAAATTTACAAAAGTGATTTTATATACACATAGAAAACCCAGTAAATGCAAGTGTAATGTTTCAAATAACTTTTGTGAAAACAAAATGGAAATACAATAAAACTAATAGGCACATTTAAGCACACACACATATATATATATATATTAGGGGTGGAACGGTACACAGAAGTCCCGGTTCGGTTCATACCTCGCTTCAGACATCACGGTTCGGTACGATTTCGGTACAATGGAGTGAAAAGCAAAACAAAAATATAGAAGGCATTTTTATAAATGTCTTAAGCCTTGTATTTTTTAAATAAGTTTTATTAATAAAGGCATAGAACCAGTTTATTTGTAGTGCACTGACAATAGTTTTATATAATTAGTTTATTAATTAAATTAATAATAAGACAAAAAGACCTTGATATATGTTTGGTAATTGTACCTGAATGAATTTAAAATTAATTTGCTATATTTCAGATCAGTATATTTTATGCTATATTTCCTTAATTTTAATTAACCCTAACTTTATTCTAATCTGAATTATAAATCACTGATTTCCGTATAAAACAATAGGCCTACTACCATTAAAAACACATTTGATTTTCTTTTTTATTCAATGTAGAATGCAGTGGAGGCTGGTGAAAATTATCTTCGGTGGGGCTGTGTCATATTCTGTCGGTTTCAATAGTCTGGGAACATGGGAGTCTTTAGTGGCTTCAAGGTTGTGGAATGCTCTTCCTCAAGACATGCGTCCAACATCCACCCTTCTCTCCTTCAAAAACATATTTTATCTGTATATTACTCTTCTGTAAATTATACATTGTTATTGATATGCTATTGGTTTGAATCCCTCTTTGTTTGTATCTTTAACCTAACTTTGTAAGTGACCTCTGTATATTAGGCCTACTTTCTGCCCTTGGTGTGTGTATTGTGCTTTGATTGCTCTATTCCTTAACCCAGTCCCAGTGGTTTTCAATCTTTTTAGTCACACCTTTTTCAGTAAGGGACAATATTTGCCCCCTTAAATCGATTTTTCCATTCATTTTTTCAAATTTACAAATACCTTTATAAAATAAATAATGCTTTAAATAAATAAAAATGTTCAATAGAGAAATGTGCAATGACGGTAAAAACGAAGTGATGCTTTTAAATACTAAATTAGTGTAAATTAGGTTAGTGACATGCCCCCACGCCCCACGGAAGAAAATTTTGAAAAATAACCCCTGAAATGATGAAAAACCATGGATTTGTTTAGTTTATAATGCGTTTTATTTTTAACTTAAACAAATACAACATATAACAATCAAAACTCATCGGCTTAGACTGCATTTGAAGAATAATAAACAACAGTTTTCTGTAGCCTTGTGCGAACTTATTGAATAGAATTAGACTAGAATGTTCTTTCCAGTGCAAAAAAAATATTTTTAATTTAATTAGACATTAAGGAAGTGTAGTGCAAATATCTTTATATAATTACTTCCATTATAGTTAACTTTCTTTCCAGTGCAAAACAATAATACATAAAAAAAAACCAGATAATAAAGAAAATATAAAAAAAAAAATTGTGCTCTTTTCTTATTCGCCGGCTGCTCGGAGGTAGTCACTAGGCTTGTTTGAGATGCGCCTTGCCTCGCCTGAAATGTATGCGACAGTGGTCGGCTGCAGTGAGGGGAGGAGTGAAGAAAGCGCAGGCAAGACGGACAGATCTCTCTTCTCACGGTGGATCTACACCTGCGGGATCAAAGGCGGATATCGCGGGATTCACGCTCGTGCAGATGTTGCTAATAAACTGGATGTAATTTAAGTTCTGTTGCTTTTATATGAAAATAAATATAATGAATAAGACATCCCAAAGTAGCCTACTTGTTGTTTAATTCCATTCCAAATACGTGTTTATCAATATTTTTTCTTTAAAGGTATTGTAGGTAGAATTTTTATAAAAAACTTTTTTTCCAAATTTGTTTCAACTTTCTGTATATATCAATGCATAATTAAAATGTAAGTACTCTGAAAAAGAAAGTATAAAAATCGAGTGTCTGTAGACCTCTCACGACTGTTTTAAAGACAGCTCATTATTTCCATTCACTCCACCCCCTCCCTTCTGGGCTCCTTCCAAAGCCACGCCCCCAAAACTCATGAACGCGTGACTCCGACCGCTGAGCTGAAGACGCATTATTTACCTGAGATGAGCGGAGAGGAAGGAGCGCAGTGCATGTAGTGACATCATGTCAGAATCACATGTAATAAAAAAAATCTAACTTATAAACAAATAAGATGTATTTTAGTACTCACTATCAAGATAGCATATTGATATGGGTAAAGTTTAAAATATATATTTATTGATTCGCTAACGAGCTAGTTATCTATAAGGCAAAGCTAAACAGGTTGCATGATACACGTTTTTCCATTAATGAATGGAGATAGGAGCAGGCTTCACTCAATGATTGCACTTAAACTTTAAGAGTGCTGGCCTGATGATTAGAATATACAGTATAAATAGGAAAGAGGCCGCACTATGCATAAACTGTTTTATTTGCACAAACGCGTTTCGGCGCGTGCCTTCTTCAGTGTTCACAAACGCGTCTCGCGAAACGCGTTTGTGCAAATAAAACAGTTTATACACGTTTTTCCATTGCCATCATTTACACTGTGATGAAGATGAATTTCGTGTAAGATTCATAACATATGGTGTTCTGCATGTAAGAGTTTCCAAGATGAAAGCATTGTTGACTCTGATGAGGACTACACTCCAGAGACAAGTACCGCATCGTCAGCTCGAGGACAGATCCGGGGTCGGGGTTACTTATAGTAACGTTACTGTCTTCCTTTTCTTTCCTGGTTTGCCTTTGCGAACTGCATATGTGAATTTTGATTGGTCTTTCTCTGCCATTGTTTTGCTATTCCTAGGTTCCGTGCCTCTTGAATTCCTCAAATCAAACGGGTACGCGCAAGTGGGCAGGTCCTGTGTGGCAAAAGGGTGGTTGCCATGGTTGCGCGAGAGTGACAGTCGCCTAAGCCAATCCTTTGTTTCGTCCCGAATGGAAATAATGAGCTGTGTTTTGTGCAGATTAAACGTTCTAGAGTCACTCGATTTTCATACTCCTTTTATCAGAGTACTTACATTTTAATTATGCATTGATATATATAGAAAGTTTAAACAAATTTGGAAAAGTTTTTATAAAAATTTTACCTACAATACCTTTAATACAGACGTGTTTTATATATGAAGAGCTCTTTTCCAAAACGCTATATATCCATTTTGATTGTTTTGAGATAAAGGACAATTATTTACCCAGACCTACATATTTTGTAAGTATTTAATTTATATAGTTAAAAATCATTTTTGGGTCAGTCTGAACACCATCAACAATAATTGAGAAATCAAACAAGAATGTTAATGATCATAAATCCAAAGTTTATTATATTTCTTTTCAAAACGCTATATATCCACTCTCCACTACATATCCACCATGTGTTCTTTGCTCAAAAATTTTATAAAACCATTCATTTTTTTCAGTCTGTTTTTAAAATAAGTTAACATACAATATCATGAGCTCTATATGAGACTATAGAGCGCTCGCTATTCACAGTAAAGACACAGTAAAACATAACACACATACAAAACAAATGGCCAATTAGTGCAATATTAAGTGCGAAACCAATTAAAATGTTGTTGCTTGAAGTGCATAACCTTTATAACAATAAAACAAAGATTAAATTTAATACTGTATTACATACTGCATTACATTCATTCACTACACTGTAGGAATTTATTCTGGGTCTTCGTCACTCTGGTGAGCGTTTTCATTCACATCAGATAGTGCATCACTATAAAATGCGTTCACTGCCTCAGACACACCTATTGACGTTCGTGGTTGTCTTCGTTTAAACGCCGTCGTCTTCCACCTGGCGCGGGCTTAACAGCTTCTTCGGACCCATCAAAAGTGTTTATCACAGTCAACACATTCATTTTTCCGACGTATTTAATTCACACTGACTATGTTTACCTCACGCCTCACGTACACCTCACGCATGACAGCTATTCGAAGACTCCGATTGGCCGAGAGAATATGTCGCACTGTGACTCGAAACGAGTGTAGCGGCTGTCGCGGTTTGGAGTAAAACGACACCTTTCAGTACAATTTAAACAGGGATATGTAGCGATTTGGTTACAAACATTTATGGAGCAGTGAGTAGGCTCGGTATACAACAGAATGACGTGACAAACTCATTTTTTTTAAAAATGGCGTTTATCGCGTTTTGGAAAAGAGCTCTTCATATATACATTTATATATTTTTTTTTTACTAAAAATGACATCACATAACCCACATCGCACGTGTCAGAGCGTTTATTCACACATAACGTACACACATAAAACATGATTAGTTTTAACATTCAAACATTTTAAAAGAGAACAATACATACGGTTGTTTAAACCAATGAGCATTGAGCTGTTTCGTCAGCACAGTCGTTTCCCATCATGCTTTTGATCAGCGCAGTCGGTGGAGAGCAACTGCGCGTGACTGCAGAATCCGACACGTGCGCCTTGCACTCGCGAGAGTTTTTTTGACATACGTCGGCATGACATCAGAGCCAGGCGGACGACTCTCGGACACATTTCTACCCAGCATGCATCTTGCGCTGATCACCAGTGATCGGTTCTGCGCAGATTTTGCTCATCTCAAACAAAGAGTATAGAAGCACAAGAGGCGAAACTCTGATGCTTTTTTGGTAACAGCCACTAGGTGGCGCCTCGGTAGCGCGGCCGCCATTTTGGAGTGAAGATTCCAACTGAAGTTAATGGACAACAGCACAGATAACAGTTTTTTTAGGTAGTTTTTTCTTGCATTATTGAGTGTTTCCATTTTATGCAACTTTACACATTTACTACTATTATTAGTTACCAACTCCACTAGGCCTGAAATATATTTTGTACGTTTTAATCCCCTGGATCATGCTACAAACACGATGATCTTATAGAACATGATGCATTACATGTGTCCGTTTTCCGATAATTGCCACTTTTGTACAGTGTTTTTGTTTACATAGTCTTGCTTTAACGGTCATTAATATACGATATAAGAAGTTTACTGCAAAGCTATTCTATTGCTGTTATATATTTGTTGTCCAACATTTACATTTTAGTAGGCTACAGTTATATTTATTTGCTGAATTCATGTATTTCATTGATAACTTATTTTTGAACATATCTCGTTATTTCAACATATGCTGGGACATTCTAATCTGCATTAAGCCAAGTGTTCTTATAATGGTTTTCTATGGGAGGAAAATGCTTAATGTGTAAGCTAATTAAACACGTTGCGTTTATATTCTGCTCATCAGATTTTTTTTAACCTACTTTATTTTGATTTTAGTATCATAATGATTAATAAATGCATGCACAATTATCCGTGAACTTTATAAATGTTGCAGATATGTTTTACTGTGCAAAAAAAATGCCTTTCAACGTGCAAAATTCAGAATTAAATGAATGTGCAGCAATTTTGTACAAATAGAGAGTCTTTAGGCCTACTGTATACGTGTTGTAGCCATTAAATAAGCGCATTTAGTTTCATATTTGTTTTTTCCCCATGTTGATTATGAAAAGTGAACGGCACGCACGTGGTGGAGTAATAACTTCTTTTAGTTAAACTGTTTAAGGTCGAAATAACGCTAGATTTTTAATATAAATTACAGACATGTCATCTGAGGACTATTTCTAATTTTTCTCAGTTATTTTGCTTTATTACCAGACTCAATATTTGGCTCGTTCTTACATAGTAGAGCATGTTCGCACATGCGCAGTCTTCAAACACGGTACTTTAAATCTTTTGACAAACTAAAATACGTAAATTACATTTGTATGTATTCTAAATAAAAGGCACAGGTTGTACTGAATATCAGCTTGCTTATTTTGCTCAAGATAAGGATTTATTACGTCCAAATGTCATGCAATATAGAAACTATGCTTCTACCACAGGTCGAGAGCTGTCGTTCAAACCACACAACTTTGCGATGCTGTTTGCGACTGTTCGTTGGAACGATGGTTTCGGGAAACACCGACTCGTTGAACTATGCAGATAACGACGGAACTTGCGACCATAGTTGGCTAACGATGCTTTCGGGAAACGCACCCCTGGTTAGCAACTTCTTTTTCTTTTTACCTAATTATTTCAACCTAAAAATGACCTCTGCACTGGACTAAATATATGTATAATATATGACTGCCGAGTCGCTTTCACCCCAAAATGGCGGAAGCACAGCGCTGCTGCTGGGCGCTGGTGTTGCAATGGAACGTTCTATTGGCTTTCACTTCTTGTAAATATACGTTCTTTGTCTCAAACAAGCCTATTTTTACATTTCATGCTGTTGTCACTTCTCGTCATCGTTGCTACGATACGTGACTCACAATGACTAACGACCAATTAAAAAGGGCATTCTCTTATGATGTTACGCGCGGCTTATCATAGACAAACGGGGAGAAATTAGTATCTACCACACCGTCGGGTTTTTTTTTTCTTATCATAGCCTACAAATGTATTCTTTCATAGTCTGTCTGACATATAAGCTATGTGTCTGTCATGGATTTGCACTGAATTGATTCTCAAAAATACAGAACAAAGTGCGTTCCGTATCAGTTCAATACGGAACAAGACTTTCATGTGTCAAATACGGGACGATTCCGTATTATACGGAACGGTTGGCAACCCTAATTGTATAGAACGGTACGTTAGTATAGTGCGATTTGCCAAGGCAGCAATCTGCACGAGGATGTCATGTAGGCTATTTACAGAATTTTACCTGATAGAAAACCATGCTCAGTTTAAATTTTATTTTAAGGTGAGGTAACTTCGAATTAAATGAACGGCAAAATTCAGCATTTTGTTCCCGTACCCCCTTCTGTCACCTCACGTACCCCAGTTTGAGAACCACTGCCTTTACATATCTTTGAAAAGCGACCTTGGGTGTTGGAAAGACACTATAAATACAAATAATAACTATTATTAATAACCACCCAAACACATTTTAACACAAACTGCATGATACCAGTGCTTTGTGATAAAGTCAGTAATTATTTAATGCCATATTACAAGACTGAGGCATTCTTACACAAAAACAAACAAATTGCACACACTTTCCATTTGCTTTTGAAATTTAACTCAAACTGTTTATTTACTTTCTCAGACAGGTGCTGCTTCCCTTACTCCGGTAACTGTCCATGCTGGATCTGTCACTGTTGTTTTAAAAATTTATAACCAAAACAAGGCATTAGCATGACCGCGTCCAGCTAGCCAGGCCTTTAGTGTGTACAGCTCCGATAGTCCGCTGTCTGATAGAGATGCGCGCGCAGCTTGGGGCGCTAAAAGAATCTCCCATAGCTGACCTGATTTGAGCTCGCTGATTGGCTACAGTTTATGTCAAACATTTATATCTTAAATCAGCCATTGGCTAAACTGCTCCAGAGACCCGCCTTTCTGGGGCGATTTCTCCAGCGCCCAGAGCTGATCACGTGCACAGAGCTGGAGGGGACATGTAGAAAAACAGACATTTTGAATTTATATAATATTTTTCACATATACTGGGTGCATTTAATATCTCAAACACAAATATTGACAATTTGTATATATGATTCATTTATGTGGCTCATAAACTGTGGTCTGACCGTCTGGCTCATGGGGGGGCGGCGCCCTAGCGCCCTCTATTGGCCAGCCGCCCCTGGTAGAATGTGTAACAAAAATAAACAGATTAGTGCTCCGACTCCGAGGACAAGAAATGAAAACCAATGCGATGAATGTCCAAAAGATGGAACCCACAGACTGTTTTGAAATGGTGTTGGATAAATATGTTTTGCTTTTAAAAGTGTGTGTGTGTGTGTGTGTGTGTGTGTGTGTGGTTGGGTGACAGTTGTAGGTTACAGTTTGACAAGAGTTTAGAGTGTGACAAAAGCACAATGTTGTGTTTTATTGCGAGTGTACACAAATATAAGTAAACACTTTGCAGTTTGAATGATGTCTTGTGTGATCAAAATGACGGAGTATGTTTTTATGTTTCCACTGTTCGATCGCGCCCGCGCCTCTCTCTCACTCACTCACACATACAGTTCGATCGCGCCCGCGCCTCTCTCTCACTCACTCACACATACAGTTCGATCGCGCCCGCGCCTCTCTCTCACTCACTCACACACACAGTTCGATCGCGCCCGCGCCTCTCTCTCACTCACACACACAGTTCGATCGCGCCCGCGCCTCTCTCACACACACAGTTCGATCGCGCCCGCGCCTCTCTCTCACACACAGTTCGATCGCGCCCGCGCCTCTCTCTCACTCACTCACACACACAGTTCGATCGCGCCCGCGCCTCTCTCTCACTCACACACACAGTTCGATCGCGCCCGCGCCTCTCTCTCACTCACACACACAGTTCGATCGCGCCCGCGCCTCTCTCTCACTCACACACACAGTTCGATCGCGCCCGCGCCTCTCTCTCACTCACACACACAGTTCGATCGCGCCCGCGCCTCTCTCTCACTCACACACACAGTTCGATCGCGCCCGCGCCTCTCTCACACACACAGTTCGATCGCGCCCGCGCCTCTCTCACACACACAGTTCGATCGCGCCCGCGCCTCTCTCTCACACACAGTTCGATCGCGCCCGCGCCTCTCTCTCACACACAGTTCGATCGCGCCCGCGCCTCTCTCTCACTCACACACACAGTTCGATCGCGCCCGCGCCTCTCTCTCACTCACACACACAGTTCGATCGCGCCCGCGCCTCTCTCTCACTCACACACAGTTCGATCGCGCCCGCGCCTCTCTCTCACACTCACACACAGTTCGATCGCGCCCGCGCCTCTCTCTCACTCACACACAGTTCGATCGCGCCCGCGCCTCTCTCACTCACACACACAGTTCGATCGCGCCCGCGCCTCTCTCACTCACACATACAGTTCGATCGCGCCCGCGCCTCTCTCTCACTCACTCACACACACAGTTCGATCGCGCCCGCGCCTCTCTCTCACTCACTCACACACACAGTTCGATCGCGCCCGCGCCTCTCTCTCACTCACACACACAGTTCGATCGCGCCCGCACCTCTCTCTCACTCACTCACACATACAGTTTGATCGCGCCCGCGCCTCTCTCGCACGCGCACACACACTCCAGCAACCAGCATTGCAATCTTGACATCGCAACCTGTTAATTATGCTGCGTTCACACCAAACGCGAATAGAGCGAAATTTATCGCTATTTAGAGTTTTATTTATTTTTATATTGTGTATTCTCCGTGCACCGAACCGTGACGCCCATACCATTTCGGTTCAATACGAATACATGTACAGTTCCACCCCTAATAATATATATATTATATATATATATATATATATATATATATATATATATATATATATATATATATATATATATATATATATATATATACACACATACATACACATACATACATACATACATACATACATACATACATACACACACATACACATACTCACCTAAAGGACTATTAGGATTACTATTACTATTACACCTGTTCAATTTCTCATTAATGCAAATATCTAATCAACCAATCACATGGCAGTTGCTTCAATGCATTTAGGGGTGTGGTCCTGGTCAAGACTGAACTCCAAACTGAATGTCAGAATGGGAAAGAAAGGGGATTTAAGCAATTGAGCGTGGCATGGTTGTTGGTGCCAGACGGGTCGGTCTGAGTATTTCACAATCTGCTCAGTTACTGGGATTTTCACGCACAACCATTTCTAGGGTTTACAAAAAATGGTGTGAAAAGGGAAAAACATCCAGTATGCGGCAGTCCTGTGGGCGAAAATGCCTTGTTGATGCTAGAGGTCAGAGGAGAATGGGCCGACTGATTCAAGCTGATAGAAGAGCAACTTTGACTGAAATAACCACTCGTTACAACCGAGGTATGCAGCAAAGCATTTGTGAAGCCACAACACGCACAACCTTGAGGCGGATGGGCTACAAAGTTCAAAGTTCAAAGTTACTTTATTTATACCCGAAGGTAGATTTTGTTTGCAGTAGAGCAGTGGTTCTCAAAGTGGGGTCCGCGGACCCCTGGGGGTCCGTGAACGATAGCCAGGGGGTCCGCGAAATAATTTATAACAGCCTACCGGTTTTCCGGACTATAAGTCATGTTTTCTTTATCATCTGAAAACTTGCTATTTATTCCAAAGTGACGTATCGGCCTAATGCATCTAATGTCAAAGAATAAAAAAGTATGCTCTTAAAGGTTTCTATAGATAGATAATCTATCTATATTTCTTATTCCTGTGCGTCAAGTATTCGCTGTGTTTTGGTCGATGTTTGGGCACGCGCGCCAGAAGGAGACAGAGACGGCAGAACCGGCTGTTGTTTTCTTTGTTTTTAAAAGACATGACATTTTGTAGTTATTTTTAATGTATACACAAATAAAAAATAGACATTTTGCCGTTTTGAACGATGTACTCTTATCTGTATGACCATAAATAAGAGTATCGTTTCCACTGCAGAGGGAACAATCCAAGTGTTCGCGCCGGCGTCTCGCGTGCGCGCAATAGGCTATGTCAATTCTAGCACTGCTAATATGACATCAAAACCTATTATCAAAATAAAATACTCATCGAACTTATAAAAAATTCTGCTTAATTTAATTTGTCTGTTGTACACTATGAAGGCAGTGACGGTCAATCATTATACTGTCGACTGCTGTTGTTCCAATCTCATTTCTCCACATGTGAAGATGCTGATACGTGCAGGTCTGGACCTCTGTAATTTTTCAATGTGTAGCCTATATATAGCTATATAATGAAAGTTGTGAAATAAGTGCCTAATATTAACTCTAATTTGGCGCTGCAAGGATATTAAACATCGCGATGATAACTGTCCTCATCTGAGCGGTTTCAGCAGACTACCAGCGCTCGTCAATGTCAAAATGCGCATTTCCGCATGTCGCTTCAGTTATTCGGTCATAAAGTGCGAGATAAGATGTAGGCAAAACAAGATCTAGACACGTGTGAAATTAATGTGGGAAAAATAAATATTCTGAACCCCAAGTGAATTTACACAAACTGAGAAAGTCAAAAAGCATTACTTTGTGGGCCGCTCTCCCCTAGCTACAGGTCAAGAGAAGCATACTGTGCCCAGGATGAAATTAACATTATTTTTTTTTAGCTAGCCTAATTCCAGTGGATATAAGCTCAATTTAACAACACAAGCACCTATTAAACATAATTTGCCATTATTATTGTATTATAGGCCTACTATTTGTGTACCTCGAATGTGTTCAAATATTGGAATTTAACATTATGCAAAATAATCCTTGAAACATTTCTCATTTAAGGCCATTCCTGTTTGGAATATGTGATTGTGTTTTGATGTGATGTGAACAATAATCATATACATTCTGCATTTCCATTTTTTTTTTTGTGGATCATTCATTGTAAAATTTAAACTGTCATAACTTGACAAAAAATTGATTCCACTGCCCACTGACATGCTTTTAAAGCTATAGTTATCCAATTTTTTGGCATTAAAAACATCTTAAAATGCATGTGTGGATCAAGAAAATATAAAATTCCTCGGGGGGGCATGCCCCCGAACCCCCCTAGCAAGATCACTTTTGGGACCTCAGTACACTATTTAGAAAACCCTGCATACGACCCTGGGTGGAGACTATTTGTGTCAAAACATTTCATTAAGCGCTCCCACATAAACTTTGGGCTCAGTCACTGTTATAAATATGAGGGGGTCCTTGGAAATATTTTTCCCCTGTAAGGGGTCCCTGGCTCCAAAATGTTTGAGAACCCCTGCAGTAGAGTCACTCACCATCACATTTCACACATCATCACATTACCACACATCATCATAAAATTTTTTTTTTTTTTTAAAAGTTCTTATCGGTCAAAAAACAAAATAAATAGTAAATACATAAACATACGTAAAAATTTGTATGTAAGATACAAGTAAAAAGGATTTTAAATACATGGGTACGATTTGTTTGTAATAGACGTGTATAGAAAGTAGAGGAATAGAATGAGTACATGCATATTATATATTACAAAAAACAGAATAAACATATTATATATTACAAAAAACAGAATAAACAATTGTGAAATATATAGCTATAACTTATTCCTCAAAATAATAAGTTATAGCTATATATTTCACAATTGTTTATTCAGTTTTTTTTTACAACAGCAGAAGACCCCACCGGGTACCACTCATCTCCACTACAAATCGGAAAAAGAGGCTACAATTTGCAAGAGCTCACCAAAATTGGACAGTTGAAGACTGGAAAAATGTTGCCTGGTCTGATGAGTCTCGATTTCTGTTGAGACATTCAGATGGTAGAGTCAGAATTTGGCGTAAACAGAATAAGAACATGGATCCATCATGCCTTGTTACCACTGTGCAGGCTGGTGGTGGTGGTGTAATGGTGTGGGGGATGTTTTCTTGGCACACTTTAGGCCCCTTAGTGCCAATTGGGCATTGTTTAAATGCCACGGCCTACCTGAGCATTGTTTCTGACCATGTCCATCCCTTTATGGCCACCATGTACCCATCTTCTGATAGCTACTTCCAGCAGGATAATGCACCATGTCACAAAGCTCGAATCATTTCAAATTGGTTTCTTGAACATGACAATGAGTTCACTGTACTAAAATGGCCCCCACAGTCACTAGATCTCAACCCAATAGAGCATCTTTGGGATGTGGTGGAACGGGAGCTTCGTGCCCTGGATGTGCATCCCACAAATCTCCATCAACTGCAAGATGCTATCCTATCAATATGGGCCAACATTTCTAAAGAATGCTTTCAGCACCTTGTTGAATCAATGCCACGTAGAATTAAGGCAGTTCTGAAGGCGAAAGGGGGTCAAACACAGTATTAGTATGGTGTTCCTAATAATCCTTTAGGTGAGAGTATATATATATATATATATATATATATATATATATATATATATATATATATATATATATATATATATATATATATATATATATATATATATATATATATCTGTCTGTCTGTCTATCGTAAAGCAATTTTTATTTCTAATTCTAACATTATTCTATTTCTTTATAAAAAAAATAAATGACATATCTAGAAAAGGAGTAAAGAACTGTAAGAAAAACATTTAAAAGCATAAAAGACAAATAAGAGTACGTATAGTAAGCAACAAATCCGCTCAGTCTGTTGACACTAGGGATGCAAATTATCGATTAATTCATTAATCATTAATTGATTGACCTTATCGATCAATTAACGATTAACTGATAAGCGGCTATTTTCCTGAGAATGTACATTTCTCACGGTATCAATAGTGTCTTTAACATAAAAAGCAAAATATTGCTTACATACTGAATAAAAGTGCATGTTATATTGCTAAAATGATGTTTTATTGTAACAGTTGGGATACGGTACAGAATGGCATTTATGTAGTTTAACAAAATAAATTATGCACAGAAAATTAAAATACATAAAAAATAATTGTGCACTAGCTCACCTGTTGCAAACATTAGCTCACCTGTTGCAAACATTAAGCAACATAAAATAAATGTTAAATAAAAATCTATATGGGTAGGCTTAGCCTAAACTAATGGCGCTTTTCCACTGCATGGTACGGTTCGGTTCGGCTCGGTACGGTTCGACTCGGCGCGGTACGGTTCGACTCGCTTTTCCACTGCGTGGTACGACTCCACTCGGTACGGCACGGTTCGGTTCGCTTTAGCTCGGTTGCTTTTCCACTGCAGTTAGTACCGCTTTAAAGTGGGTGGGACTGATCGTTATAGGTGCGCAACTCCTCGGCAACCAAGGAGAGGAACGTCTGCACCTGGTCCACTGACCACGCTTCAGCCATTAATTTTTTCATCTTATTTTTTCAAGTAAGTACTTTAAAAACAGGTGCTAAAGCGTTGGCTGTTGTTTACTGGCTATTTAAATCTAGCGGGTTTAGTGTCTCGTGTCGCAAATACAATGACGATGGTAGTGACGATTCTGTCTGTCTGACCAATCAGTGATCAACAGTGTTTACACGTCACATTTTAGTACCGGTACGGTACGCTTGGAACCTCAACAGACCAGGTACCATTTAAAGCGAGCCGAAGCGAGCCGTACCGTACCGTACCATGTAGAGGTCGACCGATTCATCGGATTTGCCGATTAATCGGCACCGATAGTTGATTGGTGGAACTATCGTTATCGGCAAAAATCCATACCGATAGTTTTTCCTGGTTGCGTCCGTTGCTGGAGCAGCTGAGAAGTGCGCGCTGTCATTCATTAACAGTACTAGAGAGCAGAGAAGGGTCTACTGGCATCATGCAGTACAAGAGTGGCCTCTAGAGGTGTAATACACTATCACTCATGCCTCGTGTTTATTTCGACGCGTGACGCTGCGCGCTGCACTGAGAGCACACGCTGCATGCGTGGAGTGCCTGACATCAGATGCGCGTTTAAAGCACCGACAGCGAAAAGGTATTCATACAGTACATTTTGTCATATCATTATAAAGTGATTAACTTGTTGACTAGATGCTGCATTAGTAGAGAAAGAACCGCATGTTTGTTTGCCTTCGAGGCTGAGAGGACGCTAACATTAGTACCTCAAGCGGTTAAAACACGGACAAAAACAAACCTAAGTCCGACTCCGACCCGAATGTTTAATGTCACAATTGTTACCATATATTTGCATTAGATTATTACGTTATACGGCTGCTGGTCACTTTTATGCATTCATTATGCAGCGTTGCATATTTAAAGCTAGACGTAAAATAGTAAACTGATAGGCTATGTTCAATATACAGCCGACAGAAACATATAAACAAATCAGAAAAGCATTTGATTCGTGTTCAAAAAGAACTGATAAAAACATTTCAGTGTTTGAAGTGGAAAAACTTTTTAAAGCAAGATTCTGTGACGTTTACCGTCATCAATAGCAACGCATTAACAGCGCACATCCATGTATCACAACGGACGCGCGCTCTCATTTCATCCAAATGCAACTTGCTGTCTTGCGTCTGCGTTTTTGATTGTCTTTAACATGAAATCAGAGTTGATTTATTGTTTACAGAGTTTGATAATGTTGTAATCATCTTGTATTGGATGAGTTAAACAGTTAAATTTTGAATGTAACTGTTTTTTTTAACTTACATTTTTATTAATTCTTGACTGAGCAATGTAACTGGTTTTATTTGTTATTTAGAGTATTACTTTTTGTTTCAGTTGGAATTAATGTCTTTATTGACTTCAATATTTATTCATATTTATATATTTATTTAATTTAGCATGTTTTCATGGTTCATACAGTTTATATATATAAATATATATATATATATAGAGGCCTGTATATAAAGTTCAGCACTGTTTTACTTGGAGTGTTATGTTTAAGCAATAAGGTTCCAGAGGCTGTGCTGTATCGTGAATAATTGTTTTTATCCAGTATCAATTTTAAAAACTATCGGTTGATTAATCGGTTATCGGCAAGTACGGCCCAACCTAGCTATCGTTATCGGTAAAATCCACTATCGGTCGACCTCTAGTACCATGCAGTGGAAACGCGCCATAAGTGAGCCGAGCCGAACCGAGCCGTACCGTACCATGCAGTGGAAAAGCGCCAAAGCGTGCCGTACCGAAACGAACCGTACTGTACCATGCAGTGGAAAAGCGCCATAAGCCTTGAAAAACTTGAAACATTAGCAGCAGCACTTATTGAGTGCTTGGTCTGAGAAAGGTAACAGTAAGATTACTAGACCTGGAAACTTCAAATATAGAACTGAAGGGATGTCAATTTTCACAAATTCCCATGATCGATCGTAATTTAAATTAATGATCAATTATGACCTGTTGCAGTGCATATGGCCAACAGCATGACAGGGTTTGCTCAAAACGATGTTACTCACCAAATTAATGAGAATGGTTTTTAATCCAAATAAAGGGCTAGCAGGATTGTAAAATGTTTCGATGTTAATGATATAATTAAATTAAATTAATTATTTAATAATCAAATATAACGACTAATAATACAACGTGTCACTCAGATGCGTGCTTGTCAGAATGTGTTGTGGACGTGCACTGAGACGCACTGAAAACGGCAACTAAACCCAATGAATTCACAACGATTTAATAAAATAGTGTTCTCATGTTATGTAATATGACAGTCCAAATTAATCATCGTTATTATTAGTCGTGCATTGCCATTGCTGCTTGAGCGGCGCGCGCTGAATGAATAACCCGTTTGAGCACTTTCCTAGCGCTTTAACTCAAAGGAACACATCCTATATGAGATTAGTCAGATATATACTAAATAAACATAATATTACAAATTATATCTGCACAAATGACGTGAATGCACAAGTGAACTTGAACTAAGTTACGTGCCATTGAATGACTCATGTTGTGGACGCGCTCTTCCTGGAACGCGACACGGCAACTAAACCCAAATAATTCACAATGTTTTATTACAATATTGTTCTCTTTATAATGTTATGTAATATGACAGTCCCAATAATCATTGTTAGCCGTGCATTGGCGTTTGAGTTGCGCGCGCTAAAGATCACGCTTCAATTCTTAACCAAATGCATCCAATATGAGATAAATCAGATATAGATAGGCGTACACATAATAAACTATTACAACTTACATTTTCACAAAACAAAAGGCTGCGAATCCACACGCAAACTTATAGTCATGATGAAGGTGTAATAGTCCCAAACATAACTCCGGCGCGCTCCATAGACAGTAAAAGAAAGACGCGCTCGCTTGTTTCGCGGTTGAGCAGCACGAACGCGCATGAACCTGCTTAATCGATGATCGATAAGTTTGATCGATTAATGCATTATCGACAATTAATCGATCGTCGATTAATCGTTTGCATCCCTAGTTGACACCAATGAAATGAGCTTTAAGTGTCAATGTACAGGAGATCTGAAGACATCAGCATAATAAATGAGGTGAAAACAGGAACTATTGTCATGAAATAAAGAGGGTTTTCAGCAGATCTGTTGATATTGATGATCCTCAAGACTATCAACACTCATTCAACAAGCCATTCAGGATCATCAGCAGATCATCTCCCTTTATTCTGAGTGTTTGCTGTTAGAAACACATTATTTGAGTCAGGATACATGACTATAAAACTATATTGAACTTTACTGAAATAATTGAACTATATTATAGACTTGGTTTATTAATGTTTTGACTCCACATATGTGCAGTTTTTGGAGGATGTGGCCTATATATTTTTTTATTTATATAAATAAATATTTTTGTATACAAAAACAGCTTTTTATGTAAAATTCACTTTATAAAAGACCCACATTTCTAACTTTCATTCATGGGGATAACATAGTTAAGTGTATGGTTTAGTATAATTTTTTGGAAAATGCTGTTTTAAAATTAATAAATTATCACTTTAACCAGCAGATTACTGCAGAGTTCAACCATTTGCTTTTTGACTAACTGAAAGACATTTTTCACAAGTTTTTCCAGTTGGATTCATATCTACATATTCCAATTATAACAATAAAAATTACTTTGTCAAGTTTAGCATTTTTTTGTACTGAAATCCTCAAAAAACAAACAAAAAAAAACACAGAATACACATAGACAGAAATTACGTGCCACACTTTAATTTGTAGAATTATATGAACAACAGATGTTTGAAATAAATGATACACTCCAAAGACTCAACTTTTATCTTTATAACATCTTGTTCAGGTTTGATTCTAATCATAATATAACATTATTGAAAACTTGGGTGGGATTTTTCAGTACAAAAAATGCTAAAGTTTGACAAAGTAATTTTTATTGTTATAATTGTGATTTCATAATATGTAGATAAGAATCCAACCGGAAAAACTTGTGAAAAGATGTCTTTCAGTTAGTCAAATAGTGGAGCTCTGCAGCAATCTACTGCGTACCAAATTATCCATGTTATCCCCATGAATGAACGTTAGAAATGTGGATCTTTTTATTAAGTCAATTTTACTTAAAAAAGCTGTTTTTGTATTTAAAAAATATTTGTTTATTTACATAAATCTAAAAATATATATATATAATTCCTCCAAATGTAGAGTAAAAACATGAAACAGTCAAATTACAATTATTTTGTTACACACTAACATAAAAAATAAATCGATATCATTCCAGTTATATTTTTTTATTTGTAGATCTAGAAAGTGTTGACAACTGTACAAAGTCTCATACCATTTGGACAAAGATAACTTTTATTTATGTATTATAAAAGCAAATGTCATTTGGGGTCAAAAAGACCCTGAACAGCGTTAAGGACAGTTTTAACTTAACTTTTTAACCTAGCTTTAACAGCCAGGTGTGTGTGTGTGTGTGTGTATTACACAACTTTAATGCACTTCACGTCAGGTGGTTCTTTGCTTCCACTGTGTTAATTAAAATCATGTAATGCACACCTAGCCATGGATTAGCCCTTACTTATGAGAAAGGTTTATACTGTAGGTTACACAAAGTATTAAATGAAGGGGGACAATAACTGTGGGACACATACATTTCATATACTGTATTACAATAATATTCATTTTTTTTATTTAAGGTTAGAATTTTGAAGGAAAGACCGAGAGGATGAAGAGGGACAATATTTGTGGAGGGCACTGTACAGCATTTAAACATGATTGTGTCTTTCTGCTTTTTTACAGAAATGCATGTTATTGGGCAAATTGCAAAGACTATCAATGGAGTGACAGAAAGCTCTTAGATTTCATCAAAAATATATTCTATTGTATTCGGAAGATGAACAAAGTCTTGCGCAGTTGGAACAACATGAGGGTGAGTAATTTAACTTCTTTTATCTGGAGTGTTTAAAGCCATAATTAATGCTGAACAATAAACCATAAAAAATAAACTGGAAATAGTATGAATACTTCCCACAAACAATTACTGACACCAAGTTAAAGTTAAGAGATTAACTTGTAGATTAATTTTAAGCATAACATATGCCTGTGGTGAAGAGTATAACTGAAAAGACTTTCTCTGATTCTTTTTGTTGTTTGTTTTTTCCAGACTACATCCAACACAGTGTTTCTACATCTAAGAAGAAGACAGTTAAAAGAACCAAGAGGAATAATGAGGATAAGCTCTTCAAAAACGCAACCTCTCTGAATAATGTGGGGTAGACACATGAGTTGTAAATAAACACAATGTAAATACATTGTCTAACTCTCAGCCTGTTATTTGAAGTAAAAAAAAAAAAAAAGTAACAATCACATTATTGTTGCATTGCAGTTTGAGACATTCACTGTAGTTGTGTACCTTAATTCAGTATATTGCAGATGTGTGAAAATAAAACTTATTCTGGATATTCTGGTTGTATTTCAATTTTATTAGTATTGCATTTCGGTATTATTGTACTTTAGTTGTATTATGTATTGCAGTACTACCACAGTTATATTGCAGTATTATTGTAGTACTATTAATTGCAGTAACACTGCAGTTATATTGCAGAATTATTGTAGTACTACTTCGTTTATAATATACCGCAGTATTATTTTTGCACTAGTATTGCAGTTTTTCGTGTCCAAAAAAATTCATTTTTCCACATGTAACAAAAACTGCAGTATTACTTTAAAAAAAACTGCAGTATTACTTGTAAAAACTGCAGTAATTTGTTGTAAGGGCACCCTACTACTTAGCCCAGCGAAAACTGAAAAGTCACGACACACAAACAACGCCAGGTCGGACTCGGCACGCTTTACCAGGGTAAACACAGTAAACAAAACAAAGTTTCCTAGCAACGAAGAGCCGCGCTAAAATCTATTGAGAAAAGTAAACACTCACAGACTGATGTTCTCTCCTGTTGTTCTACTGCTTATGTGCGTTTCATTCTGCAGGGTTCTGGATCACTCATGTTCTCACTGTCCTCTTTAATAAACTCAGTCTTTGCAGATTTCAGCTCTTCCTGATGCTCTGATGCTCGTCTTCACTTGTAGCTGATGGGAATTTATAGGGGAATTATAGTGGGAGGAGCTTCACTGACCATGTGACCACTGTGGGAGGAGCTTCACTGATGATATAATTGCTGTGGGAGGAGCTGATCAAAAATCTAAAATATATAATTTACTAAGTTTGTTTTAACAGGGTCAAAGACCAGGGCCCGTATTCCTAAAGAATCTTAATGCAAAAAGTAGCTCCTAGTGACAAAATTCTAAGAAAATTCTTAGAAATGTGGGTGTTTACCCTTAAAATTCAAGAAAAAATCCTAGTAAAGAAAAGAGTAATTCAGAAAGTTTCTTAACCCTTAAAAGAGGTCAAAATTGTTAGGAGTACGGATTAGAGCTTTTAAGAGGCTTAAGAAAATGGCAGAAAGACGAAGAGGGAGAAGAAATGTGTTGCAGACAATGGATGACAGTGAGTTAATAAGATGCTATAGATTAGATTGTGCAGGGATCATGTTTGTGACTGATCTTATTAGAGACGCTAATATCTCCAACACAGCACAGAAATGCCATAGCGCCAGAAATGAAAGTAATCACTACATTACGATATTTGGCAACTGGGAAAATTCCATGTTTGATACATTAAAATGAACATTCAAACCACCACTTAAATAGACATGCCAGCAATCAGTGTAATTGGAAAGAGTGGAACAATTTTTATCATTCTAAGCCAATCAAATAGCCTACCTTATAGGAAATTAACAGCATGGTAAAAAAGTGGCTCCTAGTGACAAAATTCTAAGAAAATTATTAGAAATGTTACGCCCTTATTAGGAAGCAACAATGAAGGAGGGAGAAACGTTTACGCCGGTTACAATACTCTCTTTATTTTCACATTCTTCATAACAAAGACTGTCTCTCAAGTTCCCGCAATACGCCGCAACGCCGATCAACAACTCGGTCCTGGCCAGGGATCGATGTGACAGAATGGAACGCTCCATGAGGACGCCAAACAGGAAGCTTTTATTGACAGGCACACCTGTGCACCGGTGCACCCAATCCACCTGATTACCTCAGCTCCGCAGCGCACCTGTAGGAGGAGCAAAACACACCCATTCAAACACATTCTAAGCCAATCAAATACCTTATAAGAAATTAACAGCATGGTAAATATATAAAAAAAGGATTTATATACACATATATAATGTGTGTGTGTCACGTTTTGATGTGTTCTGTTTAGTTTTGTGATCTCGTTTCCCCCTGTCTATTGTGTTTTTGGTTTAGTCCTGTTAGTTTTCCCGCTTCTCGTTTGTGTTCAGTTTCATCACCTGTGTTTAGTTAATTATCTTGTTAGCCTCAGTTCTTTTAAGCCCTATGTTTTCCCTCAGTGTTTGTTGGTCGTCGTCTATGTATGGTTGTGTAATTTGAGTTCCCTGAAGTCCTGGCATTTGTTATTTTGGTTCCTGTATGTTTAAAGAAATCTACTTTGTAAATAAATCAACTATATTGAAGCTCCATTCGTCCTCGTCTTCAGCTACCTGCACACAAACCTGACAGAACGACCAACCATAAAAAAGGAAAACGAAGATGGGCCGTAGGAGGAAGAAGAAAGAGGTGAAACCCTGCAACATACCCATCCTTTTCCAAGAGGAACGCTCCCTGGAAGAGTATGCAGGAATTTATATGGGCCTATATGATGATGTGAGATGGGATGAGGAGGAATTGACACAAAGTTTCTGGGGTGGATTAAAGGACCCGCTTGCCCAGCTGATTCTGGTGAAAGATCTCAATCTGTAATTTCTGGAGTTCGTTGATCACACGCTATGGGTGTGTGGATCGAACTACGTGGTAGAGGATCTTCCCCTTCAACCTATTTCAAGTCCGGTCTATCCTGAGCCCGTTGTCAATCTGCCAGAACCAGAACCCATAGTCTGCCCATCCGAAGCTGAGTCCGTCACATGTCCGCCAGTGACTGAACACGCAGCACGTGAGTACATCCAAGAAGACACTGCGCTGATGGTGATGTCTGCAGCGATTCTGTGTGTGTGGGCTACACACGCATCAGTTCCAGCCCATGAACCCAGCCCAGCCGAGCCCTCAACGCTGGTTCCGTCCAACCACGTCCAGCCAGAGCTTCTCGTCAGCCACGTCCAGCCAGAGCTTCTCGTCAGCCACGTCCAGCCAGAGCTTCACGTCAGCCACGTCCAGCCGGAGCTTCACGTCAGCCACGTCCAGCCGGAGCTTCACGTCAGCCACGTCCAGCCGGAGCTTCACGTCAGCCACGTCCAGGCAGAACTTCTTTCGACGCTGGTCCCGTCCAGCCTAGAGCTTCCTTCGCCACTGGTCCCGTCCAGCCCAAAGCTTCCTTCGCCGCTGGTCCCGTCCAGCCCAAAGCTTCCTTCACCGCTGGTTCCGTCCAGCACAGATCCTGCGCCAGAGCCCGCTGATCCTGCGCCAGAGCCCGCTGATCCTGCGCCAGAGCCCGCTGATCCTGCGCCAGAGCCCGCTGATCCTGCGCCAGAGCCCGCTGATCCTGCGCCAGAGCCCGCTGATCCTGCGCCAGAGCCCGCTGATCCTGCGCCAGAGCCCGCTGATCCTGCGCCAGAGCCCGCTGATCCTGCGCCAGAGCCCGCTGATCCTGCGCCAGAGCCCGCTGACGTCAAGTCTGTCCCTGTCCCTGAGCCTGTGTCGATCCCGGAGATTGTGTTTGTCCCTGAGCCGGAATCTATGTTTGTTTCTGTATTTGTTTCTGTTCTTATGACTGTGTCTGTGTTAATGTCTGTCCCTGAGCCAGTGTCTGTCCCTGTCCCTGTCCCGGAGCCTGTCCTTGACCCGGAGTCGGTGTCGGTCCCAGAGCCTGAGCCTGTGTCTATCCCAGAGTCTGAGCCTGTACCGGTCCCTGAGTCTGAACCGAGGTCTTCACCGCCCTGGCCACCTGAAAGGCCTGATCCGCCCTGGCCGCCCGAGGGGTCTGCTCCGCCCTGGCCACCCGAAGGGTCTTCACCGCCCTGGCCACCTGAAAGGTCTGATCCGCCCAGGCCGCCCGAAGGGTCCTCACCGCCATGGCCGCCCGAAGGGTCCTCACTGCCATGGCCGCCTGAAGGGTCACCACCGCCCTGGACGCCCGAGGGTCCGACAGCTCCGCCGTGGCCACGCCCACGTCCTGTTCCGCCCTGGTCACGCCCACGTCCTGCTCCACCCTGGTCACGCCCATGTCCTGCTCCGCCCTGGTCACGCCCATGTCCTGCTCCGCCCTGGTCACGCCCTCGTCCTGCTCCGCCCTGGTCACGCCCACGTCCTGCTCCGCCCTGGTCCCCTGACCAGCCTGCTCCGCCTGGACCGTCCTGGAGTCCAGGATGCCCACCCTCCCACCCCTTTGGATGTTATACGGCGCGAGGACGCGCCTTCGGGGAGGGGGGAGGTACTGTCACGTTTTGATGTGTTCTGTTTAGTTTTGTGATCTCGTTTCCCCCTGTCTATTGTGTTTTTGGTTTAGTCCTGTTAGTTTTCCCGCTTCTCGTTTGTGTTCAGTTTCATCACCTGTGTTTAGTTAATTATCTTGTTAGCCTCAGTTCTTTTAAGCCCTATGTTTTCCCTCAGTGTTTGTTGGTCGTCGTCTATGTATGGTTGTGTAATTTGAGTTCCCTGAAGTCCTGGCATTTGTTATTTTGGTTCCTGTATGTTTAAAGAAATCTACTTTGTAAATAAATCAACTATATTGAAGCTCCATTCGTCCTCGTCTTCAGCTACCTGCACACAAACCTGACAGTGTGTGTGTGTGTGTGTGTTTTCACACAGGGCGTGTGATGCGTCAGTGCAGCAGTGTTGGAGTAGTAGTGCTTGTAGTTAGTGCATGCTGCCTCTGCTTGCCTCTCTGCTTTCAGCTACTACCACCGGATAGCCCTCTGTTTTTAGGGGTGAAAAGAGGAGCCGAGTGTGTAAGCCTCGTCAGCCGGTACATAGCCTCTCCACTGCCAAGATCTCGTACACGCCTCCCCGTGGCACACATGGTAATTGGTCCCTTTAGGTTCCAGGCTAAGTTGTACAGGATCTCGGAGCAGCAGTGGGCCCCAGAGACGCGGCATGCAGGCCCATCGGTGAGTGGAAACGCCCTGAAAAATAAGCTAAGGCACTTGCCGTAACCATGGAGTGCATTCCGGAATCCCCAATCGGCATCAATGAAAGACTGATGACATGGCGCATTTCCCTGGCAAAGGAACGCTTCACCACTCTCATCAGTGCATATGCTCCAACACTTGATGCCGAGCACAACCTCAAAGAGGATTTCTACAAGGCTCTTAATGACATCTTACAGAAAATACCGGCTACGGACAGACTCATACTCATGGGAGATTTCAATGCTAGAGTAGGCACGGAGCACCTGGTATGGAGTAAAGTCATTGGCCAGCATGGTGTGGGGAAAATTAACCACAACGGGCTCAAACTCCTCTCCCTCTGTGCAGAGCACCAGCTGGTCATTACCAACACCGTCTTCCAGATGAAGAACAGGCTTAAGACCACCTGGCAGCACCCCTGCTCAAAACACTGGCATCTTCTTGACTATGTGATTGTCCGTCAAAAGGACAGACAAGATGTCCTCACCACCCGTGTTATGCGCGGAGCTGAGTGCTGGACTGACCACCTCATGGTCAGATCCAAACTACTCATGAGCATTCACCCCCGTGGCCCAAGGACAGCTCCTAACAAGAAACTCAACTTCACAGCGCTGAATAGCCTCACCACCAAAGACAACCTCCGACGGCTCCTTGCTGAAAACCTCAACAAGATCCCAGAGGAATCAACCGACTGGCCAGCTCTGTGCCAGGCTATTCATAGCACAGCCTCAGAGGCACTAGGCCAATTAAGGAAACACCACCAGGACTGGTTTGACTGTAACTCAGCTGAGATAAAGTCACTCCTAAAAACCAAGCATGAGGCCCACAAAGCTCTCCTGTACTGTCCTGGATCTCCCACCCTTAAAGCCACCTTCATTGCTGTAAGAAAAGCAACCCAGCGAGCCCTCAGGACTATGGAGGACACCTGGTGGGTGCAAAAGGCGCGAGCAATCCAGAACCTGGCAGATTGCAATAATATTCAAGGCTTTTATGATGCCATAAAAGCATTGTACGGCCCCAGGAAGCGGGCGATTGCCCCAGTTCGATCAGCTGATAGCGCCATGCTCTTCAAAGACCACCACGAGATTTTTACCCGCTGGGCAAATCATTTTGAGAGTCTCCTCAACCACATCATCCATGTCGACCCACATATTCTGGATAATCTCCCAGACCTGCCACCAACCATACACCTGGACACTCCACCACTTTACTCAGAACTCCGGCAAGCCATTGCAGGGCTGAAGAACAACAAAAGCCCTGGACCCGATGGAATCCCTGCAGAGGTTTTCAAACACGGAGGATATATCCTCACGCGTCGTCTGCACCTCCTGATCCATTTACATTTACATTTATTCATTTAGCAGATGCTTTTATCCAAAGCGACTTACAAATGAGAACAATAGAAACAGTTAAACTAATAGTAGGACAACAAAATGTAAGTGCTATAACCTTTCTCAGTTTGATCTAACGCAGAACCCGTTTTTTTTTTTTTTTAAGAAAGGAAGAGAAAGAGAAAGTGTTAGTATTACTGGAACAAGTGCTGCCGAAAGAGATGTGTCTTCAACCGTTTCTTGAAAATGGCTACGGACTCAGCAGCTCTGGTTGAGTTGGGTAGGTCATTCCACCAGCAGGGAACAGTCATGGTAAAGGTCAGAGAAAGAGATTTTGTGCCTCTTTGACATGGCACCACAAGACGACATTCACTTGCAGAGCGCAAGTTTCTGGATGGCACATAAGTCTGAAGTAATGAGCTTAGGTAAAAGGGATCAGAGCCAGTGGTTGTTCTGTAGGCAAGCGTCAGTGACTTGAATTTTATGCGAGCAGCAACTGGCAACCAGTGCAATTTTGTGAGGAGAGGAGTTACGTGTGCTCTCTTCGGCTCGTTAAAGACCACTCTAGCAGCAGCATTTTGCTATTAGGTGCAGAGGTTTGATCCAAAACATCTGGGAACATGGGACCCTCCCACAGGACTGGAAGGATGCTAACATCGTGGTCATTTACAAACAGAAAGGAGACCGAGCAGTCTGTGGCAACAGCCGCGGGATATCTCTTCTATCCATCGCAGGGAAAGTCCTGGCCAAGATCATGCTCAGCAGATTGGTTGAGTACATCTCGGAAACTGTGCTTCCGGAAACGCAGTGTGGCTTCCGGAAGACCAGATCCACAACAGACATGGTTTTTGTCTTGAGGCAGCTGATGGAGAAGAGCCGAGAACATCACAAAGACCTTTACGTTGCCTTCATAGACCTCAGCAAAGCTTTTGATACCATCAACCGTGAACTACTCTGGAAACACCTCTCCAAACTTGGGGTACCAGCCAAGTTTCTCAGCATCCTAAAGCAGCTGCATGACAAGATGCAAGCCAGAGTCCTTATGGGAGAACTCCAGTCAGAGTCTTTCGAGGTAAACGTTGGGGTGAAGCAATGCTGTGTCTTGGCTCCGGTGCTCTTTAACATCCTCCTCTCTGCCATCACCTGCCTCTTCCACCGTGTCATGGGACATGAAGACGGTATTCATGTGGAATACTGACTTGACGGAAGCCTTTTCAACATCCGTCAGCTACAGGCCCGCACAAAGACAAAGACCTGCCAAATCTGTGAGCTTCAGTAAGCTGATGACTGTGCCGTCTTAGCCCACAGCCCGGACTCTATGCAGCACGCCCTTAACACTATATCCAGTCTGTACCAATCCTTTGGCCTACAGGTCAACATTAATAAAACGAGGTCATGTCCCATCTCACTACCCCCACTCCCACATCCCCCAGTTTTCACATAAATGGTGTTCCACTTAAAACAGTGGACCACTTCACTTACCTCGGCTCCACTCTGTCCTCATGCTGCTCCCTTGATACAGAAATACATACCAGGATAAATAAAGCCTCATCATCTTTTGGACCCCTACGCAGAAGGGTTTTTGAAAACCGTAACCTGAAGATCAGTACCAAGGTCGCTGTTTACAAAGCGGTATGTTTTGCCACTCTGCTTTATGGGGCAGAGTCATGGACCCCATACCGCCAGCACATCATCACCTTAGAGGCCTTCCATATTCGCTGCCTACAGAAGATCCTCAGTTTGTCCTGGGAAGATCGAATCCCCCATACAGTCATCCTCAGCAACACTGGCTCAATCTGTATGGAAGCAGCTGTGGCCAAAAAATATCTGCGATGGATCGGGCACACCATACGTATGCCTGAACACCGCTTGCCCCGCCAAGTCCTCTACAATCAACTAATGGGCGCAAAGTGGTCCGTTGGAGGGCAAAAGCGGCGCTTTAAGGACTACACCAGGGACATCCTAAAGCGAGCGAACATCCCCCTTGCGCAGCTTGAATCTTTGGCACTCGACAGACCTCTGCCAATGCAGTCTCTCAAATACACCAAAACAACCAAGACCGACGATCCGAGAGGCGCATCAAGAGACACCAGTGGGCGGCTGGTACCCCCCTGGCATCTGGTTTCCCTTGCTCCATCTGCGGACGAGTGTGCGGCTCAAGGATCGGACTCAACGCCCACGAGAAGTGGCAACCGGGGGACAAGGTCGCTGAACCCCGCTGAAATGTGAAAACTTAAAGGAGAACTCCGGCGCAAAATGAACCTCGGGTGTAATAACACATTGGTACAGACTAAATCGTTCCCTGAGATTTGTTTTCATGATAATCGAATGTAAAGAGTTTTATCTCTAAAAACAGTTTAGCTTATAACGCTAGTATATGGGGCATATAATAAGCAAAAAGAGATCGCTAGTTAATACCACTAACAAGGCTCAAATTAGCCCCACACTAACACGGTAGCATAATGAGTGTCCTTACATGCAAACCGAAGCATTGAGAACTTTGTAAGTGTATAGACAGTTTAATAAGAAGTTACTTTACAAAGACAGTACACTTAGCGTATACAGACAGGAGCCATCTTGGAAAACAGTCTCGACCAGTTGAACCACGAAGGTCCTCCTCGCATAAAGCTTTCTTACACAAAACATGTCTTACAAATTTTTAAATCAATATATTGTCTTATCTGAATGAGTAGTCAGGATGATTTTCACATAGTTTTGAAGCAAATTTTTTGAAGCAGGTTGCTGCTGGAAGAGGTGTTAGTGAGGCCAGCAGGGGGTGCTCACCCTGTGGTCTGTGTGGGTCCTAACGCCCCAGTGTAGTGATGGGGACACTATACCGTCAAAAGAGCACCGTCCTTCGGATGAGACGTTAAACCGAGGTCCTGACTCTCTGTGGTCATTAAAAATCCCAGGATGTCCTTCGAAAAAGAGTAGGGGTGTAACCCCGGCATCCTGACCAAATCTGCCCATTGGCCTCTGTCCATCATGGCCTCCTAATCATCCCCATATACTGATTGGCTTCATCACTGTCGTGTGGTGGGCGTACTGGCGCAATATGGCTGCCGTCGCATCATCCAGGTGGATGCTGCACACTGATGGTGGTTGTTTAGTTTAGTTTAGTTTAGTTTATTTCTTATATAGCACATTTCTACTGCCTCAAGTGCAGCCCAAAGTGCTGTACAATTCCAACAATAAGACCAAACAGAAAGGACACAACACAACAACATAATATTAAAATATTTAGGTCTCTCTTTGATCGGAGGCAAATGCCAAGATATAAAAGTGCTTTTTCAGTGCAGTTTTAAAGGAATGCATCGTAGGGATGGTGCGGATGGCGAATGGTAAGGTATTCCATAGCCTAGGCCCAGCTATCGAAAACGCTCGGTCACCTTTCGTCTTGAGTCTGGACCGCGGCACCTGGAGCAATGATTTCTCAGCCGATCTCAGATTCTTTGCTGGCTGGTGCAGATTGATAAGATCAGAAAGGTAGGAGGGTGCCATATCATTTAAAATTTTAAAAACGAATGTTAAGATCTTGTAGTCGATCCGAAATCTGATTGGTAGCCATCGAAGGGACTTTAGAATTGGGGTGATGCTATCTCTCTTTCTCGAGCTGGTCAAAAGTCTAGCAGCAGCGTTTTGAACCAGCTGCAATCGGTTCAGCAGTGACTGAGAGAGTCCCAAATATACCACGTTACAATAGTCCAGTCTTGATGATATAAATGCGTGGATGATAGTCTCCAAATCCCTACGTGAAAGCATTGGTTTCATTTTCGCTATTAATCTTAGATAGTAGAAACTGCATTTCACCACAGCACTTACTTGTTTAGTAAACTTTAATTCATAGTCAAAAAATACACCCAGATTTTTAGCGCCAGGGTGGATATTACTGGATAGTGGCCCCAAATAGGAAGAGATGAGTGGTGAAGAGCTAAGAGGGCCAAAAACAATAGCCTCAGTTTTGCTCTCATTTAAGTGGAGAAAATTCTTAACCATCCAGCACTTTACCTCATCAAGACAGTTTACAAGATTGGAGCATGACTTATCGAGAGGGTGTAGTGGGACAAACAATTGAGTGTCATCAGCGTAACATTGATATGTGATCTCATATTTCCTAAAAATAGAGCCCAAAGGCAGCATATACAAGGAAAATAGTATAGGACTCAGTATGGACCCTTGTGGGAGCCCACATATTGATGGTGCTGAGTGAGATGAATAATTACCAATTTTAACTGATGCAGATCTATTTGAAAGATATGACTGGAACCAGCGTAAGACCACACCGCTAAGCCCAACTTCGTGCTCTAGACGATCTAAAAGGATACCGTGATGGATTGTATCAAAGGCGGCGGTTAGGTCGAGCAAAATTAGAATCGAGGATTTACCTAAGTCCAAGGTGCGCAAAAGGTCATTTGTCACTTTAAGGAGGACGGTTTCAGTACTATGACGGGTCCTAAATCCCGATTGAAATTTATCAAGAAGATCTTGGTCTGTTAAAAATGTAGAGAGTTGGAGAAGGACGATCTTCTCCAACACTTTAGACAGAAACGGTATTGTAGAGATAGGTCGAAAGTTATTGAATTCAGATGGATCGAGACTTGGCTTCTTCAAAAATGGCCTAATCACGGTATGCTTAATACAGGACGGAATAATGCCAGTGTATAATGATCTATTCATTATAGTCAACACGGAAGGGCCAATCGCACCTAACACCTCTCTAAAAAGACTTGTCGGCATAATATCCGCTGGTGAGGTAGTCGGTTTCAGTTTTAAAATTAGCTCTGTCATTGTAGTAAGATCAATTGGATTAAAATGCATTAACTGAACCTTATTTTGGCTAGAATGGGAAGAAATAAAAACATGATCGGTGGAAGAGGATAGTGAATTGGAGGCATGATAGGTGGGGATGCTCGAGTATAGAACCTCAATCTTGTTCCTAAAAAAATCAAGAAATTGTGTACACAACTCAGGAGTAGCATCTAGATATGAAGGAAGCTTCGTGTTAACCACATTATTAAAAGTATTAAACAGTACTTTAGGATTATGTGAATTTTTCTTTATCAAATCTGAGAAGTACTCAATTTTAGCTGCTTTAACAGCGCACTGATAGGTAGACAGGTGGTTCTTGAAAATTTCTGATGAGATATGTAACCTATCTTTTTTCCATTTACGCTCTGCTTTACGGCACTCCTGCCTGAGAGCCCGGGTCTGATGATTAAACCAAGGGCGAGAGCTGCGTTTAGAGCGCTTTGATTTTAGTGGTGCAACCGAGTCTAAGATATTTGAACATGTCTCATTAAACAACAAAGTCATTTCCTCAATAGTGAGGTTAAGTGATGGGGCTTCCAAAACAGACCTTGTTAAAGACTCTGTATAGGCGTTTGAAAAGTCAGTTATAGTTGAGGGCCTAATCACACGAGAGAAGTGTACATCCCTCTCGTCATTAGGGGGTAAATATGGCACTATTATATTAAACAAGACAGACATATGATCCGACAGGCAGCTTTGCTCAATATCAATGTTACATAATGAAAGACCATATGTTAAAACAAGATCAATGGTATGTCCATGTTCGTGTGTTGGACCATTGATATGTTGGATGAGTTCGAATGAGTCTATGAGTTGCAGAAATTCAGTGGCCAGGTGATGGGAAGGACAGCAGACATGAATATTAAAATCACCCAGGAGTAGCAGATTATCCACAGTGGGAACTATATTAGACAGAAATGTCCCAAATTCCTGAATAAAGTCCTTATTATATTTTGGTGGTCTATAAATAAGGGCACAGGTCACTGGGCTAAGTAGGTGAATGGTAAATAGTTGTAATTCAAAAGTATAAAATTGGGTAGTCGGCAACAGTTTACATCTAAAACGCTTATTAAACACTGTAGCTACTCCTCCCCCCCGGCCTACTAACCTGGGCGAGCTGAAATAGACACAATCGACTGGGGATAAATCAGACAGAGAATCCAACTCGCCAGGATTAAGCCAGGTTTCCGTCAGAAATAGGAAATCTAAATCATGAGATGTAAAAAAGTTATTTAAAATAAATGATTTGTTGCAGATAGATCTTGCGTTTACCAGTGCCAGTTTCAGCTGTTGCGAACCGGTATCTTTGAGCACAATTGGTAGTTTGACATATTCCAGCGTGCGAAGGTTCCGAAGGTCGACACCTCTGTTGACACGGCGATGACGGTGGGGGCTCCGTACGTCCGAGCGCCGGGCTGGACCATGACCGGTAGAGTGTAGCTCCGAGATGCTATTGTGTTTGTTCGAGCAATAGCTTCCTGGCCAGGCGCCAAATATCCGTGGGGGAGAAGCTCCGCGTCTCTTTAGTCTAACAAGGAGTCCGCTGCGTTTTCCTCGTTTTCTGGCACGCTTTTTACGACGCAAACAGCAGTCCGTTGAGTGACAGCTGATCGCAGGAAAGATGGAAGAAGCCCGTGAGTTGAAGAAATAATCCTCACTCGGACTGCGTCCGCAGCAGTCCGCCGAAGAGAGACGTAAATAAAGGAGTGCTTGGCGATCGTAGGTGAGTACCGAAGTAGTTTCAGTCACCAACCAGTAAATCGACCATATTAATACATGTAAAACAAATAACGTTGGCATCCGACGGCAAGCCAGCAAACAGACCGGCGCCATCTTGGTCACGTTCACCTTGAGGAGATCCCCCCCCCCCCCCCCTTCTATGTAAAGCGCTTTGAGGTCCCAGAAAAGCGCTATATAAATGTAACAAATTATTATACGAATTATTATTAAATATTCTAGGCCACGTGATACAATTTTCAAAAGTCTTGTGAAGAAATAATCAGTATGGGTTTCATGACCTCATTTCAGTGACAATGTTTATTTGTTTTTTTCACAAACCACGCGTAAACCACGCATAAACGTCATTATATAAAAACTAAAAACTTTTACATACATGCTGCTGACATATTAGCCATGTTCAAAGTTGTTGTAAAATTCCCGTAAACATACAGCTGACTGCATTACATAAGTATCACAGCGCAACTGCGTGTGAGTGTTGCTGCATCTGTGTGTTGCCTGGCAACCATTCCGCTATCTACTAATAATTACATTTTATTTGCTTTGTTTTATTTTATGAAACCTTGCTACATATTTGGAATAACCGTTTTATAAAAGCAATAAGCCCTGTGAAGCCATGGTTTCCAGTGAATTTATAACAGCTAATGGGGTTTTAGGCGCTCTGCATTGTGCTCAACAACGCTCCTTTGCTGTTATAAATTCACTGTAAACCACGGCTTCACGGGGCTTATTGCTTTAGCATAAATTAGGCTTGCTACGATAGTCTATTTACAGATTGTGTTTTACATTTGCAGATTATGTGGAGTTTGTATGCAGATTCTAAATTTATTTGTCGATCTTGTTTTGTGTTTACAAATTGTAATATGCATTTTTGACTCAAAGGGCCCTATTTTAACGATCTGAAACGCAAGTGTCAAAGCGCAAAGCGCAAGTAACTTTGTGGGCGGATCCCGGCGCTGTTGCTATTTTCCCGGCGGGATAAATGCCTCTTGCGCCTGGCGCAAATCTAAAAGGGGTTGGTCTAAAGTAGCTTCATTATTCATAGGTGTGGTTTGGGCGTAACGTGAAATAAATCAATCAGAGCGTCATCTCACATTCCCTTTAAGAGCAGGTGCGCATGTTCCATGGCGGATTGTTATTATAACGGCAGATTTGCCAGGCGCACGCCAGGAGCGGTTCACAGCCGAGGAGACCGACGTTCTCGTCAGGGCCGTAAAAGACAGAGAAGTGACATTGTATGGGGATGGGAGAAACCCACCCAAATTAGCTTCGGTTAAACAGGCGTATAATGATTTGGGAAAATGTGTAAGCTAGATTTATATGCCTATTTTTTCTTCACATCTTTATGGACACAACAATGATTTCCCTCGTGTGTTAATATTTTTCCTTGTAATAATGTATGATTTGCAAAAATAAAAACTGCTGCATAATATGTGCGTTATTCACACGCTACATAGGCTAATGGCCAAGCATGCACCCTTAAAATTGCATATGACTAATGCGCAACGCGCCACTGACTTTAGACTCGGTTTTTCCTGGTCAGTGGCGGAATTGTTTTCTCAAACTGCAAAATAGCACCAGGCAACGTTTGCGCCGGAACACGCCTCCTCTTTGCGCTGAACCGCCCCCGCGAGCGCAAGTTTATTCCCTAATTTACCGACGTGCGTCTGTGGAGGGAAAAGTCCGCTTTGCGCGAGTGCAAAATAGGCATAATACATGCGTCGCTGTACAAAGTCAATTGCGCTGGGTGCAAGATAGGGCCCATAGTCTCTTCATTTTCAATGATTATGGCATTATTTTGTCACAACAGCGAAACAATAGTGTCAGAATTCTGAAAAAAAAATGTGACACAATCTACAAACAGAACATGATCTTCACCTGCAAACAAGTCACTTTACATTCATTCAAATTCTGTTTTTCAAGTACAAGTCATTGATTTCTATTTGTGAATCAGGATGTGTTTATTTCTGGATTTTGTATCTTTTTGTAGAACATGCTTTATATTTGTGGATCACAAAGAGTTTGTTTGAGGACTTTGTATCTATTTGTAGATCTTGTTTTACATTTGCGGATTATGAGGACTTTGTTTGCAGACTTTTAATCTATTTGTAGATTGTGTTTTCTGTTTACAAGTTGTAATATCGGTAACACTTTACAATACGGGTGCACTAATATGCATTAATTCATGTTTAACTAATGCACAGATAATCATGAGTTAATGTATGACTCATGAAGAACTAAACCATTAATTAATTATTACTGCATCAGCAACTAATAAAGAGTCTATATGATTAATAGATTAAGTAATACATGAATTGCTATTAATTCAATGTGTCATTGTGTATTAATTCCTTAATAACTTATTTGATTAATTAATAGTGTAAATTAATGTGTTAATTACCACAATTAGTCAAAGCTATGCACTTCAACTTCCAGTTGTCTGCTTTAATTAATCATTAGCTAATGATTTGCAAAGGTATCATTATGTTATGACTTTACTTGTTGAGGCACATCATTATTAACTAGTCATTTAGTAATTGTAGTAATTTACACACGAATTTGCACTAACAATGAAGTAATTAATCATGTATTAATGTGTACCTGTATTATCTGGAAGTTGAAATACAAGGCTTTGGCTCATTCTGGTAATTAACATATTAATTAACGCTATTAGTTAAAAAAATGAGTTATTAGGGAATTAATTCACAATTACATGTTTAATTAATACCAATTCATGTATGAACTAATACATTAACCATACAGACTCTTAATTAGTTCCTAATGTAGTAATCATTAATGAATAGCTTAGATAATCATTAGTTACACATTAATTCAGTATTATCTGTGCATTAGTTAAGCATGAATTAATGCTTATTAGTGCACCCGTATTGTAAAGTGTTACCGTAATATCTCTTTGTGACTTTTAGTCTGTTCATTTTCAATGGTTTTGGCATCAATTTATCCCCATATTTATTTTAAATGGTCTGTTTGGAGTATAAAAAAGGTTAAGTCCTCCCAACATTTCTTGAATCTTTGTTAAATTAGTAAATCCAGTTTATTTATCTGTCAATTTGGCATAACAGTCTATTTTTTCCCATTTTAAAACAGTTTAAATCAAAAGCTGTTTCCACTTGTATTGTCTTTTGCTGTGATGTGGTAAAACTCCTGTTCCTCCTGTTTCTGAGTGTCCTTGAGATCCTCCCGTGAGCTCTGTGTACTGGGCTGTGCCTGGAGAAACGGACTCCCTGATCTCTAAACTGCTTACGTCAATGTCCTCAGTGCACATAGTTTTACAAACAATTGTACTTTTTTTTAATGACTTTTTATCACGAATAGTTGTTACAACATAAGAATTTATTATTATTTATTTATTAATAAATACTTTATTCCTCATTGCGATTTTTCCACATTTGAGGCTCTCTAACTGTAATTGTTTGTTAGATGAGCGACTTACAGCTGCATCTATCTTATCTTTTGACCTCGGTCCAAACATTTCAACATGGAATATCTTTTACAAAGAACAGCTGCAACATTTTAACAGAAGCAATCAAGCACAATGGATTTCCTTCATTGCCAGTTTTTATTTAAACAGGTATGTTTTTGTTTTCTGTCAATTAATTGATATGTTGTATCACTATTCAAATCTATTGCCTAATGTTTTGTTACTCGTTAGTCTTACTCATTAGTCTTGCATCCAGTGTAGAAAACATCTCTGATTATAATGGGTTCAACGGGCTGGGCGATATGGCCAAAAAAAATGATCACGATAATTTATTTATATCAGTCGATATCGATAATTATTAAGATAAATGTCAAATCTTTATTTCTTTCAAGTTTAAAGGCAGACTTTTGCTCCAAAGTGAAAGTTGTAGAAACCAGAGCGTTAATTGTGGTTTTAAACTACTCTTTATTGTTAGAACATATCATGACAAACACTTGCCAAACCGGGGAACATTTCACAATCTGAGGTAGAACATTCAAACATTTGTCATTTTTCCTTGACAAAATAAATATCTTAATAGTAAAAAATATTTCTTAGTTTCTGGGTTAGGGTTAGAGGTTAGAAGATAAAGAGTGAAGATAAAACAAGCACAAAGGAGAAGAGAGAAGGCAGTTTTAGCTGAAGAAATGGCAAAGGAAGGTTGGTATTATATTGTATAGACAAGCGGTGCAGTATAAGACATACAGTGCAGTGTAGACAGTAGTATACAGTTAAGAAAGTAGTATGTAATATAAATTAAATATAAATGTGCAATGTATTAGCAGTAGCCTTATTAGAGCAGAATAGATACGCTGTATGAACAACATGTACAGATATGTGCAGTGTAGTAACAGTACAAGTACAAATAATATAGATACAGTGTATTAACAGTAATATAATAAAAACACCCTGCACAAATTTACCCTTCCAATTATGGCATCATTAACATCAACAAGGCCGGACACCTGAACGCTGTGAAACTGGTCTATTACCCATGTTAAGGGAACAGGTGGAACCAATATATGGAGCAAGAGATTTACCCTGCTGAAAGTTACAAACCATTTTTGTTTAATCAGTGATGTGGGGAAGGGTGCAGAACCTCAGTGTTAGAGACAGAGGACGGTGAGGCAACTCCAGTAATAACACGGGCTCTGAGGCCTTACGCCCGTGAGCGCTACACTTCAAGCTATCAGCTATATTCAAGCTGCCGTACACAGGAGGAGTCTGGAGTGCATGCCAGACATTCCTCCTCCTGTAAATCATGGATGGAA